>CAUYON010064997.1:0-22018 GCA_963573935.1 Arctocebus calabarensis
TCCCAGAATTTCTAATTCCAATTTTTCCTCTATTTTATTGATCTTGTTTGCAATCCAATTTTGAATTCAATTTCTGACATCTCAGCCATCTGTTTATGCAAAGGATCGTCATTTGTGTCTGCCAAATTGTTCCTTGGGGGGGTTGATCTACTCTGGTTGTTCATGTTTCCAGAGCTTTTCCGTTGATTCCGCCCCATATTTATTTTCCACCATTTGGCTGGATGAGTATGTAAGGATTAGTTGGGTTGGGGGTTCTAGGAGTAGTGATTGTCCAGTCCTTCCTTTGCCTGTAAGCTGAGACTGGTGTTTGCACCTTCCCCCCTAGAGTTTTGCCAACCCATACTTTGCTATTGCCTGTGCAACTGATGAAAAAGCTGATAGAACAGAACAAGTTTGCAGAATTTCTGCCCTGTGGAAGAGACGCTGGCCTGCTAATAGTCCTGACTCAGTCTGTGAGCTTCAGCCCTTTGTCTCAGCTGTTATCCCCTGAGGGCCAAGTGTGACCGAAATTTAGCAAAGCTTTCTCAGCACTGGGCTTGGTGCCTCAGGGGAACACCTGTCCGCTTTGGCCAGCCACCTTTTGGCTTACGCTCCTCTCACCGTTCCTGAGCCAGGAGAACAGCACAGACCAGCAGCAGCCCATGCCCTGTCCACACCCCTCGAGAAAGTGTCCAAGAATCTGGACTCCATGGGGGACATACCTCCAGATCTCGGGGTGAGAGTGGAGGGGAGTGCCAGGAGTTCCAACTTACAGGTAGAGAATATATACAGTTTTATACAGTTTTATGCCTGGCAGGAGAGTGCCGCACCACCCTAGTAGTGGAAGGAGGTACAGTTTTTAGAGGGTCTCTCTTGTGGGGTAGAGTGGGAGGACATCTGAACTCTGCTCATTTGTTTATATGGAGGTATGGAGTATACTGCGAGCTGTTCTCTTGGGGGAGGGGACTCCCGTCCTCTTGGTGATGTGCTCTGTACCTTTTATTTGTATCCTTGGGGTCGCAGGTTGTTCCAGCAGGGTTGATGTGCATTCCTCGACCTTGTCTCTTGGCTCAGCTCCAAACTGTTGGCTTTCTTGCCAAATTTCTGTCCTTTAACTATCCTTCTGGATGGGAGCGTCTGCAGAAAGCTTGTGCAGACTGCCATCTTGGCTCCTTCCCCCAACATGTTTCCTTTTCAATTCAGATTTTCTTTGAATCTTCTCTCTACTAGGTTAGTGTAGCTTGCAGTTCATCAATTTTTGTTTGTCTTTTCAAAGAACTAACTTCGCTGTTTGTTGATCTTTTATTTTGCTTTTTATATTCTATTTCTTTTAGTTCTGCTTGATCTTTATTATTTCTTTTATTTGTGGATTTTCTGAACTTCTGGATTTTCTTTTATTTTTTGTATTTGATTTGTTCCTACTTTGCTATTTTCTTGAGTTGCATCAATAGATTGTTAGTTTGCAATCTTTTTTTTTTTTTTGCTGTAGGTATTTATTTCTGTAAACTTTTCTTTTAACATTGCTTTTGTTATAGCACAAAGATTTGGGTCTATTTTGTTTTCTTTTTTATTTCAAAACAATAAGGAGACACAAATGTTTTAGATTACTTGGATTACTTTTATAATATTTGAGTCATGGTTATAGGTATGCCCATCACCCAAATGGTGTTCATAGTACCCATAGGTAGGTTTTTGTTCCTACCTTATTCCTCCCTTCCCCATGGTTGATTTCCACTGAGTTTTGCTTCCCTTTGTGCATATATGTGCTCATTGGTTGGTTCCAGTTTAATTAAGAATACATGTGGTGTTTGGTTTTCTATTCCTGAGATATTTCACTTAGGAGAATGGTCTCCAGTTCTATGAATATTGATGACAAAGTTATTTATTAACTTTTTATGGCTGAGTGGTACTCGATGGTATACATATACTGCGTTTTATTAATCCACTCATGACTTGATTGGCACTTGCATTGATTTCACATCTTTGTAATTGTGAGTTGTGCTGCAACAAACATTTGAGTTAGGTGTCTTTGTGTGTGTGTGTGTGTGTGTGTGTGTGTGTAAGAAAGGAAGGTTTATTAACTATATCCAACTTTGAGGGTAACCAGATGATTATTAGAAATCTAAAATATTTGGCTTCAGACAGATGCCTAGCTCTTGGTTCTTAGAATGCTGTTGGTCAAAAAATGACCAGACACTCCAAAGTTAGGTAAGCATGAAAGAAAATTTATTGAGAAAGAGAAAGAGTTCCTCTAAGTTTTATTCAACTGTGTTCTGAGAAGATGATTGATATGATTTTGATTTTTAAAAAGTTGTTGAGTTTTGTTTTGTGGCCTAACACATGCTCTATCCCGGAAAATGTTCCATGTGCTGATGAGAAGGATGTATATTCTGCACTTGATGGGTAAAATAGTCCATAAATGACGGCTAGCTTCTTTTGAAGTCCCAGTTTAAACCCAACATTACTTTTTTTAAATTTTTTGCCCAAATACCCTGTCTAATGCTGAGAATGGGGTCCCCCACTATTATTGTATTATAGTCAATATCTCTCTGTAGATCAAGTAATTTTTGTTTTATGAATTTGAGCACTTCAATGGTAGGTGTATATATGTTTAGAATTATATCTTCTACCTGGATTGATCCCCATATCATTATGTAATAAACTTCTTAGTCTTCTTTTCTTTGTTTTTTCTTTTACTATTCTTGACTTAAAGCCTATTTATCTCATACAGATAGAGCTACTCCTATTTCCTTTTGGTTTCTGTTTGCAGGGGATATCTTTTTCCATCCCTTTACTTTTAGTCTATATGTGTATTTACTGCTAAGTTGAGTTTCTTGTGAGTAACATATAGTTGAATCACATATTCTTTTCTTTTTTTTTTTTTTTCATTTAGCTATCTTTAGAAAAAATAGTTTTAGGGGGTATGCATTTAATTGTATTATATATATGTATTGTAGAGTGGTGAAATCTGGACTTTCAGTGTACCCATCCTGAATAAGGCATATTTTACCCAACAGGTAATTTTTCATCCCTTACCCCCTTCTTCTTAGCCCTTCTTTGAGTTACCAGTGTTCATTATTTGTGTCCTTGTATAGCCATAACTTAGCTCCCAGTTATAAGTGAGAACATGAAGCATTTATTTTTCTGTTCCTGAGTTACTTTACGCCATTCAATATCTTGTAAGAGGAGAATTTATCCATTTACATTCAAGGTTATTATTGATTTGCAAGACTTTGTTTTTGTTATATTGTTCATTATTTCCAGGTTATTTATGTACTATTTGTTCCTTTATTTATCTTTTATAGTTTTCCATTGTGATTTAGTAGATTTCAAATAGTCCCTTCTTTTCATCCATTGTATGATTGCTTTACCAGTGAGTTTTATACTTTCATGTGTTTTCATGATGATAAATATCATCATTTCATTTCCAGCTTAGGTCTCCCTTGAGCAATTCTTGTAGGACTGGTCTGATTGTAACAAATTATCTCAGCATTTGTTTGTCTAGAAATGACTTTTATTTCTCTTGCATTTATAAAGAATGCTTTTGCTGGATATAGTGTCCTTGAGTGGCAGTTCTTTTCTTTCAGCACTTGGGCTCAAAGATAGTTATACTCAGCCCACTGCTGTCACTACTGGAACCTGAAGACTGGCCCACCTAACATACAAGTCCCCAGGATAACGTCACCACAGCTTTCACTCATCACTGTAACCTACAGAAGAAATCACAAATACAACTAAGTCTGTTCACAGCCAAAGAAATCATATAGGCTATCATAATGCACGCACCCAAAATCAAATCCAAAATACTGTCCCAAACAAAGACATCTTCAGGAAAAGAAATACATTCTTAATCTGATGGGGTTTCCTTTAAAGGTGACTAGACACTTTTCCCTTGATGGTTTTATGATTTGATCTTTAATTTGACTTTAGACAGCTTGATTATACTGTGCAGTGGGAATTTTTCTACTGTATCTGCCAGGGCATCATTGAGCCTCCTGTATCTGTATGCCTAAATTTCTTACTAGACATGGAGAATTTTTATCTATTATTTTGTTAAACAGGTTTTCTAATCATTTCTTTTATCTTTGTCCTTTGGACACAGATAATTTATAAATTCAGTTGCTTTATGTTCTCCCAAGTGTCAGGAAGACTTTGCTCGTTCTTTTTTATTCTTTTTTTCTTTGTTTTTGTCTGACTGAATGATTTGAAAAGTCTTGTCTTCTGGGATTCTTTTTTCAGCCATATTTAGACTATCATTGAAGCTTTCAAATATATTTTGTATTTTCTTTGATACATTCTTCAGTTTCAGAATTTCTACTTGGTTTTTTTTTTTTAAATATCTATGTCTTTGGTAAATTTCTTTCTAATTCATATCATGAATTATTTTTGTGATTCTATTTTTCTGTTTTTAAGAATTCTCTTATACCTCAATGAGACTCTTTAAAATTAATATTTTGAATAGAAGTTTCTTTTTTGACTATTATCTATTGCTGAAATATTGTGTTCATTTGGAGATGTCATATTTACTTGCTTTTCATGTTTCCTGTGTCCTTACATTGTATAAGAGTCACTTCTTATTTTTAAATTTACTTTTGAAGGGGAGGACTTTTCCTGAAGATGTATTTAATAGTCTTTGTTTGGCACAGTATTTTGGCTTTGATTCTGGGTGCATGCAGTACTGTAGTCTCTATGATTTCTTTGGTTGTAAACAGACTTAGTTGTATTTGTGATTTCTTCAGTAGGTTACAGTGAGGAGTGAAAGCTGTGGTGAAGTTATACTGGGGACTTGTGTGTCAGGTGGGCCAGTCTTCAGGTTCCAGTAGTGACAGCAGTGGGCTGAGTGTGACTATCTTTGAGCCCAGGGTTGGTGTGTGCTGGTACCTGTGTTAGTGGGTACTGGTGGGTTGATTTTTAAGCCTCCAGATGCCAGGAGATTTTTGATGCCAGTAGTAGCAGTGGTGGATCTGGCTGATGGGCAGACTCTTAGGCCCCTGGAGAATAGGCACAGCATGAAAAATGGGAAAAGCAATGATAAAATAATTCTCTAGGTCCCATGTGATATGTGTTATGTTGGCTGCAAATGTGATGGGCTGGGTGGGCCTGTCTCCAGGCCTATAGATAGTGTTTGCAGGTAAATGCCAGCTGAGGTGGTAGTGACTGGAAGTTTTGGCCCAATCTCAGGCACCCAGGAGGAGTGGTCAGGTGCCCACAGTGGTGGATTATGTGTGGCAACCCATAGAACCCTGGAGTAGGTGCTCTGTCTTAGGCAAGAGGGAGGACCATTAAAGTTAAACTAGTGCTCTGGGCCCCCTCAATGGTGAGAGAAGGCACCAGCTTGTGGTGGGTAGGCCCCAGGCAGAGTGCTTGGGTGAGAGGCAGTAGCAGCTGAGCTGAAGATTCATCACTGGAGAAGATGGGGCCTCCCTAGATAGCCACAGCCCCTCTTTATCATGCCGCAGTCCTAGCCAGTCTTGCACCCTTGCCCTGGATGTAGGTGTTCACTCCCAGCTTATGACCCATTTTCAGAGGAGACTTTTGCCCTACTCTTTTCTCCCTCTCAGATTTAGGCAGCGCTTGCTTCCTGGAACAGCTGCTACCATCTAAACCTACTCACTTTCTAGCCCCAGCTGCAGGAGCACTCTTGGACTGCAGTCCCGTCCCAGGAGGGACAGTCTGAGATTCCATAACACCCTAGTCCTGGTGACACTGGGTCTCAGGACAGTTTGCAGTTTGCCAGAAGCTAGTTTTGAAAATGGTGCCTTACTGTAGTTGTTTAAATCTCAGAAAGGGTATAGGTTCCAGCGCAAGGTTTCTCCCTTAAGCAATTCTATCCTATAGGCTCCTGGCAGCCTCCTATGTTAGTTTTAGGGATTAGAAGGGGTTAGGGGCAAGGGCCAGGATTGGGCAATTTCATGGTAGGGATGTGGGCCTCTGAGGAGTTACACTGGGAAGTCACTCCCAGCTCTCAGCTGATCCTTGTCAGGGAGACTGCTCCCCACCCCCAATCTCCTTTTTTGCTTTTGTGTCCCCTGTCATGGTTGAATTTGAGCACTATCTCTTGATAATATACTCAGAGTATGTCTGTCTAAACACTACTCTGGTTCTTTTAGTGGAAGAGGAAATCACTAAATGCTTCTAATCAGTCACCTTGAACTCCTCCCCAATATTATTTCTTTCTTCACCATTGTTTCTTTCTGGGTTTGATTTCTTATTGCTGCATTATAGCTTTTAGTAAAATGTCTTTTGTTAAGGTAAGTGAGTAGTAAATTTTGTTTTTGCATATGAAACAGCTTCATTTTACTCGCACTCTTGAATGATAGTTTAGCTAAATATAGAGTTCTATCCTCACAGATCATTTCCCTCATCACTTCAAAAACATTATTTCATTGTCTCCTGACACATTTTAGTGGGTGAAAGAAGTTTTCTATAGGCCTAATTACAGAACTCATTCATCTGTATAAAATCTATCTTTCAATTTTTATATCTTTTAATATATTTTCTTTGTCTTTGATGCTCTGATGGTTCCCATGGTGTATTGGGATTTTTAAAAATGTCTTTCTCCAATTCTAGAAAATTCTTAGCTATTATTGCTTTGATGATCTCTTCTTGCTGATTTCCCCAGTCCTCTGTAATTGAGCTCTCATTAGCCATTTATGTGAGATGCTCACCCTTTGTTTCATGTATTTTAACAGCATTAATGTGTTTTCCAACTCTAGGTATTTGGTGAGGCCTGGCTTGTCATTTGCTAGCCCTGTTTTCACTGTCTACTGTGTCTTTATTGTTTAACCACCCAGGTGTCTGTTTTTAAAATTTCAATACATTTTCTATTTAAAATTTTTCATCTTTCAAGTGAATGAAAAGATGAGCCACAGACTGGGAGGAAATATTTATAAAAGACATATAAGTTAAAAGTCTATTATCCAAAACATAAAAAAAATTTCTAAGACTCAACAAAAAAGTAAAAATCTGACCTTAAAATGGGCAAAAGACCTGTATAGATATCTCACCTAAGAAAACACAGAGATAACAAATAAGCATATGAAAGCATATATACCCATTATATATCACTGGAAAATATGTATTCAAATAATAACAAGACATTATTGCATGCTTAGTAGAATGGCCAAAATCCAGAACACTGACAGCATGACATGCTGAGAAGGTTAGAGAACAAAGAAACTCACATTCATCACTGGTGGGAATGCAAAATGGTATAGCTACGTTGTAAGACAGTTGGCATTTTTTTTTTTTAACAAAATTGAACACATGCTTGCCCTAAAAATCCTTCAATTCTATTTCTTGGTATTTATTCAAATAAGTTTAAAACTTATGTCCACACAAAAACCTGCACATGGATGCTTGTAGAATCTTTATTCATAATTGCCAAAACTTAAAAGCAACTGAGACATCTGTGGCCTATCCCAACAATGGAGTATTATTCAGTACTGAAAAGAAATGAGTTATCAAGTTAGGAAATGATATGGAAGAAGCTTAGATGCATATCATGAAGTAAAAGAAGCCAATCTGAAAAGCCTAAATACTGTATGACATTCTGGAAAAGGCACATTTTGGAGACAGTGAAAGGACAAATGGTTTTCAAGGGTGAGGGAGAAAAGGGAGAATTAGTAGACAAAGCACAAAGAATTTTTCAGGCAGTGAAACTATTGTGTACGATATTGTAATAGTGGGTATGTTACTATGCATTTGTCGACTATATAAAACTAATGAAATTTACAAATTTGGAGTGATAATGATGTATCAGTGTAAATTCATCTATTGTAACCAAGGTATCACTCTGGTGTGGGATGTTGCTAGTAAAGGAGGTTGTACCATGTGTGTGGGGAGAAAATGTATGGGAAATCTCTACCTTCTGCTCAATGTTGCTACGAATCTAAACTGCTATAAAAAATAAAGTATTTAAGTGCCTGTGGCTCATTGAGTAGGGTACCGGCCCCATATACCAAGGGTAATGGGTTCAAACCCAGGCCCTGGCAAACTGCAACAAAAAAATAGCTGGACATTGTGGTGGGCACCTGTAGTCCCAGCTACTTGGGAGGCTGAAGCAAGAGAATCACCTAAGCCCAAGAGCCTGGAGGTTGCTGTGAGTTGTGATGCCACCACACTCTACCAAGGGCAACAAAGTGAGACTCTGTCTCTAAATAAATAAATACATTAAAAAAAATAAAGTACTTAAGAGGGGAAATTTTTTCTATGTGGGTTTTATTTTCAAAATTTGATTCTTCTTTTAAAAATAGCTTTATCTTGTCTTTTAGTGTTCTTTTTTTTTAAATCTCTATGAACATTTACATTTTTATATCTGTTTGATATAAAGGTTTGAGCTGGGAATTTCATCCTCTTTTTAATTCTGGGAAATGGTCAACTCAACTTTTAAAAAATTGCTTTTGTGTTATTGTTTCACTGTCTTATTCCATAATTCCTTTTAGAAGCTTGTTGAAACATCTCTGTTTTCTGCCTCCTACCTCTCTACTACTCTTTTATTTAAAAATAATACAAAAGAAAAAACTAAAACTTTTTCATTTTTCTATGTTGCATTATAATGGGAATTCATGTTATTGTCCTCTTATTTACTAATTCTTGTATTTTAATAATGCCCAATAAGTTTTTTCCCCCTATTTATCCAAAATTACATTTCAATCATTTAAAAACTTTCAATTGAATAATGTCTTAAAATTTAAGTTTTTTTTTTATTTTTTGTATCCATTTGTTACTGTTTCGTGTATGTTCTTTGTGTTTGATAATTTCTTATTTTTATAGATGGTATTCTTCCATTTATCGTCTTATACCTTCTAAAAATAATTTTTAAGGCCTTTGTCAGAACTCATTTATAAAATTTATTATATCTTGAGTCAATTTATATTTGGATAGCTAATTTTGTTAATTCTTGTACTGGTTAGGGACAATGGAAATATCCCTCAGATAAGCAGAAAACCTGATTAAGTCTGGCTTTCACCAAGAGAGATTTCCCATATGTTTCCCATATGTTTTCACCAAGGAGATTTCAAAGTAGGTGGTATAGGACTATGTAATATTCAACAATGTCACCAATGATCCAGCTGCTTTATATCTTTTGTCTTCAGTTTTGCAAGTTGGTTATTTGCCTCTAGGCATCATGTGTGCATTTCAGACATGAAAAAAAAAATGAGGATCAAATAGGACTTTTCCCTATTGAGGCTTTGTCTTTCGATTTGTGAGGAAAAAAGTATATCTTCCCAGGAATTTCTGCTTTTCTTTCATTGTTGGGGACTGTGTCACATGTTCTTCCATAGCTACAAGGGATGCTGTCATAGTGAGTGTTTCTTTTTCTGGCTTCTATAGTCGAGGAAGATGGGTCAAAGGGAAATTGGAAATAGACATTAAGTCAAATTACCTTATTTTCCACTGTGTTACTGCACATCATTAGATTCCTTTAAATGTTTTGAAACATTTATTTGCAGGGAGTTTTTTTGTTTTGTTTTGTTTTTTTCTTCCTTCCTTATTAATGACCTCAATCTATCCCCTAACCTCCAATTTAAAGAAGCAGATCTGTTAGTGATGATGCAGGGTTTTCGTGTAATGGTGCTTGTGAGTCTCCACCTGTCCAGTCACCAAGTGAATTGCTTTTTAAATTTCTAGTAGTGAAACTGTATCTATGGTTTTCTTCTTCCCTTGAGTCTTAATATTGTATATTAAGCTTAGAGCATCAGGGAGAAGTTGTTAGCAATTTTTTGCAGGCAATTCTGAGTAGAAGACTAATTATAGTCTCCCATCTCACATAGAGATTTTCTCCTCATTAGCCCAGATGCCAAACTTCTGGCCACTGTCACAGTTTTTAGATTCAGAACCAGCATGCCTATTTATTTCTTAGTATTTCTGTTTCATTTCAAGTTCACTGAAATTTTTGTCTTTTTTTTAATAGTTCAGCCATTTCTTTTTGGTTTACTCTTCTTACATTTTGACTGGTGTGTCTCTGTGTTTGCAGCAGAGCAATGTGTTGATGTATGAACTGATTAAACCAGCTTGACTGTAACTCCATTCTTGATCACTCACGTCTTTTGTATTGTTCTACACTTGTTTTCTTGTGGCAATTAATCTTGGAAGTATATTTGTGAGATTCTTAGAGGCAGAAGTAATGTACTTCTACAATATATTCGCCTAAAGAATTGAAGGATTGATAGACACTCAATTCTGAACTATAAAGACCCAATATAGATGCATGGTGGTGCCAGTCACTAGAGTTCTGGCTAATAGAGTATTTGGTATATGAGATATTCCTGTATATACTTATTGAATGGGAAATTGAAGGACAGGATTTAAGCATCCAAACATTCATGTTGACCCTATTGGAGATTTTAGAGGATTTTTAAACTAGCCCAATAATTACCTGGTCTACTAATTTAAAGATGAAACACTGGAATTAGAGAGACCTGACTTAAAAGTCTAGTTCCATTATTATTAGTTAATGTGAACTTGGTCAAGTCACTTACATTCTCTAAACCTCTGGCCTTTACCTTATAAATACATATAATAATAATAATAATACCAACCTCATGGAGTTGTGGCAAAAATAAATAAGAATACATGTAAAGCTGTCTGCACAGTGTCATGAAGTAAACTTATTCTAGAGGGTACCTGTTATTATCATCTATTTATTTTCTGGACATCCATGAAAAGGCATATTTTCTTCTTTTCACTTTCAAGAATTGAGATTTAGTATAACCAATATAAACATGGCTAACCCAAGTTAACCATTAAGCCAATCTTTAATTGGTGCTTTATAATCTCAGACCATAGCACATGCTTTCTTCATACCTTGGACTATTGACTTGTCTGAGGATTGTCTAAGAACTGCTATCTAGCTAAGGTGAAATCCTAACCAGTGTTGTACAATTAACAAGTCCTACTCATCTATGCTCATTAAATTAGGAAGGTCAGTTTTAATTTCTTTTAGTCTGTCAATGGTTGTGCATCCTCCTGCCCCTACCCCATCTTAGCCAATTTTTTGGTTTCTACCTCTTTCTATTGTATCATCCTTTAAAAATTGCTGTCTTCCTAATAGAACAAAATAAGTCTTTACTGAGTGGAAAATTCTCATTGCAATGGCACTGAATGCTGAAATATTGCATCCACACGTTGCTTTCCTTCCAAAGAGTTCAAAACCTTAAATAATAACTTCATGCACTGCTTATATCTTTGACCAAAAAATATACAGTAAAGCACAGGATTTTATTCAATCCTAAAATCTCACTGTAATTTTAAGCAACTTCAAGGAGCATTATGTGATTTTCTTCTTAGATATCACAGTGACAATTTACTGAGAAACAGCCATCAATTTTTTTCTTCCCATCTTAGTAGCTGTTGCCAAAGAATTATGGTAGCTATGGGATACTTTTAAAGTTATTTCTGTCACATGTGAAGATTGAGTAGGCAATCAGGATGAATCATTTGGGGACCTGTTTGAGTTTGTTTGTGCTGCTGTGATAGAATACCTGAGACTGGGTAATTTATCAAGAACAGAACTTTATTTCTCACAGGTCTGGAACCTGGGAAGTTCCAATCAAGGATTCAGCATCTGGTGAGAACCTTCTTGCTGCATCATTATAGGGTGGAAGGCAGAAGGGCCAAAGGGGATGTGTCCTTACATGGTGAAAGAACAAAAGAGAGCAAACCTACTCCTGCAAGCCCTTTTTATAGTGACATTAATCCATTTGTGAGGACAAGAATTCATTGAAAATGTCTTCATTTAGGTGTCTACAATCACCTCTACCTAACTGAATTCACCATCTACTATAAATAGATTTTCCTGGAAACAGAATCTTAAATGGAGATTTGCTTGCAGGAAGTTTCTGGGGAAGTACTTTTGGCAGCAGCCCACATGAGAGGGAAGGAGGAAAGCAGGATAGGGGAAAAGGAAAATTTGATGCCATGAAAATCCCTTACTGGGCTTTGTGCCCATAGCGCAGTGGTTATGGTGCCAGCCATATACACTGAAGGTGGCGGGTTCGAACCCAACCTAGGCCAGCTAAACTGGAACAACAGCAACAACAAAAATAGCTGAGAGTTGTGGCAAGCACCTTCAATCCCATCTACATGGGAGGCTGAGGAAAGAGAATTGCTTAAGCCCAAGAGTTTGAGGTTGCTGTGAGCTGTGATGCCACAGCACTCTACCTAGGGCGACATAGTGAGACTCTGTCTCGAAAAAAAAAAAGAAAATCCCTTATTGGTGGAACTGATACTCTTTTTTTTCCATTTCACTTTTTAAATAAAACTGGAGCAACACAAGCAGTGTAAATAGAAAGTAAAAGCAACATGCACAAATTTCAGTGTAACCAAGAGAATTTTGTATTTAAGAACAAATTGAAAGTTTAGAGCTCTTCCAAAGAGAGTTGGAAGTGGGTCCCTCTCGTGAGTAAAAGAGGTGAGAGAGACCAATCAGATACTTTTTAAGTTCTCTGAACATGGTGCTGGCTAAGGTTCTGTGGGCAGGAAGGGCGAACTCATACTTGTAATATATGTCAATTCTCATGAAAATGAATTGCTTCCCTTTCTAGGGGGAAAGTAACCTAATGTAGTTGACTTGTCTCCAAGTGGCTGGCTCTGCTCCTTATGGGATTGTGCCAAATTGAGTTTTCAGTGTTGGGTCTCTGTTGTTGGCAGGTTGGACATTGGCAGCTAGGTCGGCATGAAGAGTAGGAACCTGTGCTGTTGGCCTATGCATAGTTCCCATACTCGCCACCATGGCTGCTCTATGCAGGTGCCTATTGTGCTATATCACCAGAGCAGCCAATGACTAATGTCAGCTGGCTGAGTTATTCTGTCCCACTTGATTATTTATGCTTCTTCCTTTGTGGATACTCACTGGTGGGACTTAACATGTCATACAAAATTGTTCACAGTTCCTGCTTAATCTCACAGATCAATGCATATACCAAACTATATACACCTTCTCCAGATCTTCTTGTTTTTGATATCCCAGGTTTTCAAGGCCTTGAGTCAACCAACCAAGCTATTTGCCACTGCCTGTGAATCGATAAATAAACTTTTCTCAAGCCACCTTTTCTTTTTCTACATAAAGTGAGTAATCATATGCACAACCTGAAGTTCTACTCTCTGGGGGGATTTTCTGTCACCCCTTGACAGTCACCCTTGAGTGGAACTATATTACATTAGCAATCATTTTTAGTTTGAATCTATATGCCAAGTCAACCCATTCATGAACCTAGTTTTGTATTTTTCTTCCTCTATCACTAGGTCAAAAGAAACTGTCATTCAGGTATAGGTGTGATTTGAAGAAGAGCCATCAATGCATTTACCACTGGCCATTCCTGGGAGACTGTTCGCTATGAGCCGTTGGTGGTCACACTCCCAGCAACTGGACCAATGAGTCTAAAACCTGGGTAGTGAGTCATACCAGTCACTACACTATTTCTGCATGAACTTGCTCCTCATGCACTTTTTATCTTTTAATAGAACCACCACCCATATATTTAATGAGGTTGTAAATGTGTGAATCACTCTTGACTCCTTCATAACTCTTACTTCTCCATCCTAGATGCCGTCAGTCACCAATTACTGATTGTTATGTCTCCATTTCTAGATTCTGTCTCCTCTTCATCACCATCAGCTTAAGCAGCAGAAATAGAAATGACCAAATCTAAATTTCAGAAAAATCACTTTAGTCTCAGTGTGAAGAATAGATTGATGGAGGCAGGACTGGCAATATGAAAAATGTAGGGGGCTAACAAAAAGAGCACATAGCTTGAAGGTTGGTTTACAATAGAATGTAGAGAAGTGGCTAAATTCTGGCAATTTTTTATGAGGCAGACTTGGGAATGGCAGAGAAATACATAATGACTTCTAGGTGTCACCTTGAACAGGGTGGAGAAGAAAACAGGGTCATTTAATTCTAGGCTATTACAAATGTGATCATCTGGGACCCAGAAGACCTATATTTCTTATTTAAGTCTTACTTTGGCATTTGCTATGATTTGAATGTGTCCTCCACAAAGCATGTATTGGAAATTGAATCCCCAATGTGACAGTGTTGGGAGGTGGAGCCTAGTGAGGGTGATTAGGCCAGGAGGGTAGAATGGATGGATTAATGTTATTGTCATGGGCATGAGTTTTATATAAAAGGGAGAATTCAGCCCCTTTTAACTGTCTCTCCTTCTGTCTCTCTTTTCTTACCTCCTGTCTTTTTTCTTTTCCTCCTTGTCTTTCTTCTGACTTTCTATCTTCCACCAGAGGAGTAATCCTGCAAGTAGGTCCTCGCCATATACTGACCCTTTGATCTTAGACTTCCCAGCCTCCAGAACCAAACATAAACTTATGTTCACAAGAATCAATAATCTCTTCTCAAAGATTCTGTTGTAGCCATACAGAGTAGACTATGACAGCCTTGCATCTCTACATCTAGTGGTCTTTGGCAAAAAAAAAAAAAAAAAATGGCTATAAGTGTCAGTGTTAGAGACAGCACTTTGTGATCATGAAAGATTTTGACTTTTCTCATTTATCTCTTAGTCTGTAGAATCTAGTAATTACCTGGCACACAGTAGGCATACAAAAATTATTTAATGAATTGAATTAGACTATTTTTTAACTATTAAATCATTACTTGCTAATTGAAACCATGAGCCTCCATATTCCATACATTGCCTATTAGGAAATAAGTGGGGCAAGATGCCCAGGGTAGCATTTGGGTCACAACCATCCTCACTTTCCACTGTGTTTTCTGAGTTGGAATAAATTCTGAAATTCTAGGGTTGACTCTTAATAATAACAAGACAATCACTTGGATTGCTTGGAAATCACTTTGGATGATTTATCTTCTTGGAGGACATGGTCAGGACATCCAAAGAGAAATGGCATTTGGCTTTCCAACATTTCCTAATAATCATCCTTAACAGCACTGTTTCAATACAGCCATTGAATGCTAAACTTGGAAAGGGCCTCAGAGATTGTAAAATCCAACCTTTTCCTCTTACAATGAGGATAGTGAGGCATGGTGGAGCTAAGCAAAGTTACCCAATGTTTCACAGCAAATCAGAGATAGAATGGAACCCCAAAGCCATTGTTCTTTTAGACAAGGTCAAGCCAAGAAGCATAATTTGAATGACTAATATATTTTAGGCAATTTTAGAACTTCTAGTGCTGCAGACAACAATCTCCCGGCTTTTAGCTTAGTGTCTGATGGGAGAGAGATGTAAAATCAGATTTTAACACCATGAATTTAGAGGCATAATGCAATCTTAGCTAATTTCCTTCATTGGTTGAGAATTTATAGAATGTTTTGTTGATCACTTTGTATAGCCTATTAGTTCATTTAATGTTCTCATGAACTGATTTATCTATTAATTCCTTTCCAACTCCAAAGCAGTAAATAAAACTAGAAGTATACATTGAGAGGATTTCTTTAAATCAAAATTCATGTCCGGGTCATTACCGTTTATCTCATAGCTGAAGGTATCTGCCATCTAGATTGTGGGTGATCACCAGACCCTACCTATTCCAAGTGTGTGTCTGTCTCTGTGTCTGTATGTAGGGGAGTGATGGGGGAGGATAAGGCATAATAAACACCTCTGGAAACCTTACAAGGATCATTCAATGGGAAACCTCTGTGATATACTTAGCAGGTGGAAATTGAGCTTGCCATGTTTATGATTTCTTTGGGAACAATATAGGAATATTATAAGACCATAGGGTCATATTTAAAGCTGGTGAAAGGCTGTTTAAGGTTTAGAAGGCAACACCAGAATACTGATTGGGGTTTCTGACAGCTAAACCATGAACACAGCTTTTTACTGCTTCATACGGACTGATTGCTGAAAACCTCTGACATCAATTTACATTTTGACAGTTCCCTAAATACATGATACCCATGTCCTAAAATGCTTTATAGGGAGATTGGGCAATTGGCTGTTAAAACCAAAGAACTTCAATGAAAACAGAATTTAAAAAGCCAAGATTTACTTTGAGACTTTTACTGATCCACATGTGGAAAATGTGTTCCCCATAGCCTCAGTCATTCCAGTGAGGCGATGTCATCTAAACCAAGAAAGGCTCAAGAGGTTGCTACATAGCAGCTTGCATATTTTTAGTGCTTCTCTCCCTAAAACTTTTGATACCAACAATACTAGTTCATTATGTAATTAGAGAAGAAAAGCAGAGTATTTAAGCTTACTCTCAGCTTTCTACATCTTCTTTATTTTATCATTTCTTATTGAGCATTTTTTTATTTGCCAAACATTGTTCTGGGCCCTGAGAAAAAAATGAAGAAAAATAAATGGAGTCCCTGACTTTAGAGAGCTTATGTTCTGATTTTGAAGATGAGTGAGTATAAAAAGAAATAAAATGATGCTGGTACTAGAAGAAACTTTGCAAGTTGGCTAAGATAAGTATGAAGGGTGTTTTCTGTGTTTCAGTGACATCATACAAAATTTAGCAGACTTATCCGTGATGATTAGATCAGTATAAATTGTATAACATCATTGTAGCCCTGTTTAGCAGTATTTAAAAGGAACCTTGGTAAGTTGACCACCCAAATGGACTCTAACAAACTGGTCAATATATGGACCTGGTCAACATAAGGAACTAGGCCTATTATACTGATATGTATGTGTGGTGCATGTCCAGTCTGTGAAAATTAGGTCAACTTAAGGAGATGGTCAATGTAGGGAGGCAGTCAATGATGGAGGTTCTACTCAGCAATTCTGTTTCCAGTTCTATTTCCATATATAGGTTATATACAAAGACAGATATGAGGATCTTCATAGCACTATCCTTAGTTGGTTCCAAATAGAAAATGATCAATATTCATATATATATCAGTAATAGAATGGATAATTTGTCATATTAATGCTAATATAATAGAGTAAAATACAACAGTGAAAATGGACATACTACTGCTAGCAACATGAATGAATTTTATCACATGATGTTGAGTTAAATCCCAACTCTAAGAGTATATTATCTGTCTTTAGGGAGAAAAGGTAGATAGTGACCTTCCAGGGACACCAGAGGAGCTTCTAGGGTGCAGTCATGGTCTATTTCCTGAGGTGGGGGGTAGTGCTTATATGGGTGTATTCTCTTCATAAAAATTTATTAAAAAGAACTATGATTTTTGTGCTTTTCTATGTGTGTTATGTTTCAGTTAAAAAATATATATAAAATACTGAGAAAAAAGGGGTTTTCTTTTTTCTAGGGAAGCACACATATTATCTTATCAAAATCATGTATAGTCGAAAGAAAAAATCTTGATGATTAGGTAGTCCAAGAATCCGCAAACTCTAGCACTGTTTTTGTACAGAACATGAGCTAAGAATATTTTTCACACTTTAAAGGGCTGTAAAAGAAGTAGGAAGAAGAGGAGAAGGAGGGGGCAGAGGAGGAGAATATACCACAGAGACCACATGTGGCCTTCAAAGTTTAAAATAATATGCTTACTGTCTGTTCCTGTAGAGAAAAAGGTTCTGAACTGTTGTGGTCTAACACCCTCCCATTGTAGAGATAATGAAACTGAGGCCAGAAAGAAATGACATCCAGCCCATTGGTAGCAGAACTAGGACTGCAGGTTAATTTTTTTTTTGATCATATGGACTGCTGTTTCCACCAATTAATGTGCTTAATCTATAACTTCCACTCAGACGTCTCACTAGACCTGGGTATCCCCATCTTCACGTTGCCCACAGGCAACTTAAGCTCAATTCATCATCCTCCCTATCCACAGCTGCCCCGCCAAGTCTGTTCTCTCACCTGTCCAGTCACCGCTCAGGAACCAATGAGGCAGTTTTAGCTCCTCTTTCCTTCTCCACAGCTCATGTCTAATTGGTCAACCATGGTTTGCATGTTTGTCCCCTCCAAATCTCATGTTGAAATGTCGTCCCCAGTGTTGGAGGTGGGGCCCAGAAGGAGGTATTTGGGCCATGGGATTGGATCCCTCATGCATAGATTAAAAACCCCCTAAGGGTGAGTTTTCACTCTACTAGTTCCCTGGGGAGCTGGGTATTGAAAAGAGCCTGGCACTCAGTACCTCTCCCCAGGTGACCTCTGCTCATATCTGCGCCTCTGGGCCTCCTGCCATGAGCAGAAGCAGCCTAAGGAGCCTCACGTGTGCAGACATTCAGACTAGAACTTCCCAGTCATTAGAATTGTGAGCCAAAGAAACCATTTTTCTTTATAAATTTCCCAGCCTCAGGTATTCCTTTGTAACAACACTGAACATACTAAGATACCTGTCAATTCTATCCTCTTCCCTATTCCAACCACTGCTACCTCAGATTAAAACTTTATCTCTTCCCTTCAGAAGTGCTGGTTGGTCTTTGACTGGCCCTTCTATCTTGCTTTCTTACAATGCATCCCAAACTAGGATAATCTTTCAGAATTGGAGATTTGACATCCCATTTGTCTATTGAAATACTTAATTCAGTTTCTATCACCAAGATGGAAAACCCTAGCCAGATATGGCTATTTCTGCATAAAGTTAAATTAATTAAAATGAAAGAAAAATGAACAAACAGTTCAGTGCCTCAGTCAGAGTAACTACACGTCAAGTGCTCAACAGCCACAGAGGCAAGAGCACTTGCCACATCAAAGTGGCTGCACAGCTATGGAAAACTTCCCTCAGTGCAAAACTTTCCATTGGGCAGTGCAGTCAACACCTATGGAAGGATGTCTGAGCCCCTTCACACGGTCCATGAAGGGTATCATTGCCTGGCCCCTGCCTTGTTCTTCAGTCACCTCTTGTCATATCCCTTCTAGAGCTTTGTATTTCAGTGAGAGTAAAGTGCTCATAATTTCCAAAAGCACAATATTATATATGCCATCAAGCTTCAGCATGAAATATCCTCTGCCCGGAAAGCCCATCCCTACTGCCAACCTTTAATTGTTCAAAATCAACTCAAAATGTTACCACTTCTAGGAAACCTTCTATGATCTCCTTTATTCCTCGTGTAGTCATTTCTACACCACAGACAGATTTTTGTTAGTGTATTTATATAACATTGTATTGGAATTTGTTTTTTATTGTTCTTCTACATACTGAAAAAAATCCTTGAGAGTAGGGGCTGGACCTACTCTCAGGGGTTGGCAAATGTTTGCTGTAAAGGTCCTGATCGTAAATATCATTGACTTTGACAGCCTTGAAGTCTCAGACACAGTTGTTTAACACTGCAGTCCAGAGAAGGAAAGCAGTCACAGCCCATATGCAAATTAGTGGGCGTGGCTTGCATTAGCTAGTAGCATCCTCTTCTGACTCCAGGTCGGAAATGACTATGATGTCTCCCTTACCACATGTTTTTGAATAGGATGAAGCCATGTGGGAGAACAAAACTATACATCATTGGGGGATGAGCTCCTGCAAACTTCACCACCAGGGGAAACCATACGAGGTGTAATTATGCTTATTGAGATTATTTTTCAGGATCTTGAAACTTAATCTTGGTTTAAATTAAAAAAAAAAGGGTGGCAGAAGATTTTGTTATTTAATTCACTGTTTACAGGCACATATTTCACTACATGGCAAATTTGGTTTTTCAAACATCTGACCATTGTTTTAACATAACTGGCTTTCTTTGTAATCTTCTGTACTTTATTTTAAGCATTTAAAAATGTTTTTCTGAAAAGCGATCTTTGGGCTTCACCAGACAGCTACAGGACACAAAACAGTTAAGGACCCCAACCTGTGCCTGGGCTCTGTTTGCGCAGTGACACTCCTGGGGCACAGGCAGGGAGGGACTTGTCACTCTGTCTAGACTGCAGAAGATCATGGTGCAGCTGCAGCTAGGGAGCCCTGTGTGGTGTTTGAGTAATTACCCAGCCAAGAAGCTGCCTGCTGGAACCCTCCCCACCAAAGAATGCCTGGCCGCTTTCTGGGCGTCTGTCTGGATTTGGATTCTCCAAGTGTTGGAAAACCTGCCATCCCAAACACTTTCCCCTGCCGTTGCCATAGAGTGAGCTAATGGGACCAGGGCTCTACCTGAAAGCTCTTTTTAGCTCCATTGTGTGTCTGAGCCAGAGGTCTGGGAGGAGAAGAGGGAGAGGCTGTGAACCCCAGAGCTGTGGGCGTTGGCTAGAGCTAAATGTGCATGGATTTATACCAGGGAAAGAAATCGTAGCCTGAGAGTCTGTGGCTGAGTGGATGCTAATTATATATATACACACACATACATAATATTATGTATATATATTAATCATATTCTGCCTCAGGCCAAGGCTAAAGCTGCTAAGAGTAAGTGTGGGCTAGAGAATATTTTCTTATTGTTGTTGTCAAAAGCTATTTTACGTTCAAATAGTTTGTAACACAATTGAATGCACTTTTTTTTTAAATTGAATCATAGCTGTGTATTTTAGTTCAATCATGGGGTACAGTGTGCAGGCTTCACATACAATCTGAGATATTTTCATCAACCTGATTGACATAACGATAATTGAATGCACTTTGAATGAATTAAATCAACAAGGGACTCTGGTTAAAGATGAATCTCCAAAAATTCACAGTTGCCTGATCAATTATGTTTTGAGAAAGAAAACTTAAGTGCTGGTCAGAGAAGATAGACCCCCCCTTGCACTCAGGTCTAGAAATGATCAAACCCTTAAGTTATCCAGACTCTACTGATCACTGAGCAACGGAGTAAGTCAGTAGGCAGGCTGACTTGGACTAATTTCAAGCTCTGCCACTTGCTACAGGTGTGACACAGTCACTTGGTCTCTGCGAGCTTCTATGTCCTTATGTGTAAAATGAATATAATAATACTTACCTCTATTCCAAAGACAAGAGAGTACAGATTTGCAATTGATTTGTGTTGATCTCTTTGTTTTGCTAATTAAATTGTACAGGCTCCTGTTGGGCAGGCACAATGCAAAGCATGCCTCCTTGTCCCCAGAGCATCAGACTCACAGCAGGGCCACCTCACCATAGGTGCACAAAGGCTACTTGATTGAGATTATTTTTCTGTCTTCCTTGGGTTGTGTGATTTACCTTGTCCATTTGGGTTGGGATATGAGTACCCAATGTTTGTTCCTCATACCAGTTATAGCCCACATATATTTACTAATATTTTACTACTAATTTTAACAGGTCATTTTTCCTGTGTCCCACCCTCATCTCACTTTTTCTCGAGACATTCTGAAAGTGCAGGTGGGCAGTGTGGCTTTTGAGTGCACATTACTATCATACATTTACAACTGTAGAGAATCCCTACCTTATAATAGTGCAAAGACAATGCACATTCAGTAGAAACTGTACTTTGAATTTTGAATTTTGGTCTTTTTCCCAGCTAGTGATATGTGGTATAATATACTCTCCTGATGATTGGCAGAAGCAGTGACCCCTACTCCTGGTCAGCCACCCAATCACAAGGACACTGCACAACTGGTACTGTATTTACAGCATACTGTATTTAATAAATTATATGAGATGGTCAACACTTTATTCTAGAATAGACATTTTGTGTTAGATGATTTTGCCAACTGTAGGCTAATATAAGTGTTCTCAGCACATTTAAGGTAGGCTAAGCCAAATTAAGCCATGCTATTAAATGCATTTTCAACTTACAATGGTTTTTATCAGGAAATGACCCCAGTGTATGTAGAGGAGCATCTGTATTTGGTGGGTCTCTGCAGTAGAGTTATAACTCCCTATCACATTTAGTGGCATTAAGTACCTTGGTTCCTGACTAGGTCAGGAGATTTCCAAGTTGAAAATTCTCAAGAATGGAAGAAAAAGTATCCAATATACTCAGTCTTACTATGAAAGCAATTTATAGCTTTCTTTTGAAAGCTATAACTCAATTATAGCTCAAGAAGAAGGAGAAAGGGGAGAGGGAGGGGAAGGGAGAAGGAGGATGGGTGGAGGGAGAGTAATTGGTGGGACCACACCTACAGTGCATCTTACAAAGGTACATGTAAAATTTACTATGTGTAGAATATAAATGTCTTAACACAATATCTAAGAAAAAGTCGTGAAGGCTATGTTAACCAGTTTGATGAAAACATTTCAAATTGTATATAAAACCAGCACATTGTACCCCAGGATTGCATTAATGTA
>CAUYON010065000.1:0-20014 GCA_963573935.1 Arctocebus calabarensis
AAAAAAAAGGAATTCTACAATTAAAATGCTTCTTATAAAATGCTTGAGAATAGCAAGGAAGAAAAGGCTCTAGCAAATATGATATAAGCACTCTTAGGAGCTATAAGAAGGGAGGGAGAGGAGGGGGAGAGAGAACAAAGAAATTAATGCAGGAGAGGAAGAAGAATGTTCATTTGAGAATAGGAGGTAATAAAAATAATCTAAGAAAGTGAAGTACAGAGTTATTTGTCGATAGCGCCTCCAAGAAAAGGATATTAACACAAAAAAAATCTCGAAAATATTATTATTCTTATATGTATATATAATTGCAGTCCAGTCCGGCAACAATGATCTGCTGTGAGAGGGGAGCGAGGGAGCAGAGCTTGTGGCGACTGCAGGGGAGGGGCCTCACAGTCGCTGCAGATCTCGGTGGTCTCAGTGGTGTGTTCCTATTCGCCGGGCGACGGCTTCCAACCACAGTAGCACCCGGGGGTCGGTTGCTATGTCCGCGATGGTGTCCTCTCTATTCGCAGGGCGGTAACTTCGGAGTCACCTCAGAAGCACCCGGGGGCGGGGGTTGCTATGACCAGGCTCCCAGCCCCTCTCAGCCTAAGGGGCGGGGGCTTTGTGACACTATGCGCAGGTGACCTCAGCCTCACAAGCCGTGGCAGTTGCTATGGGAGTTATGGCCCTGGGTCGCAGCAGCCGTGAAGGCTTGAGGGGAGGGGCCACGTGGTCACTGTGGATCTCAGGGGCGTGGTGGTGTGTCCCTATTCACGGGGCAGCGGCTTCCAACAGCAGTAGCACCCAGGCGGAGGTTGCTATCTCCACGAAAGTGTCCTCTCTATTTGCTGGGCGGCAGCTTCGGAGCGATGGCCAGGGTTCCCAGCTGCTCCCAGCCGCAGTGAAGGCTAAGGGGGCGGGGGCTTTGTCCAAAAAGCCTATTTTAGAGGTCGGAATCTAAGAAGGCTTTGGTTTCAGCTTTCTGTATAAAATGGGGATATTTTGTCCTCTTAAGGCTGTTTTAAGGAAAATATGAAAATGCTTTAAGAATGAAATTGGTATCCCAAATTGAATTCATTTTACAGAGTGTGAGGCATGTGAGGATTATACAAAACAAGGTATGAGTCAACATATTTGAAATCTAGTTGAACTACAAAGCGTATTATTTGGCCAGATATAGTTGCTTGCACCTGTAATCGTAGCACTCTGGGAGGCCGAGGTGGGTGGATTGCCTGACCTCAGGAGCTGGAGGCCAGCCTGAGCAAGAGTGAGACTCTATCTCTAGAAAATAGCTCGGCATTGTGGCAGGCACTTGTAGCCCAGCTACTGTGGAGACCGAGGCAAGAGGATCATTTGTGCCCAAGATTTTGAGGTTGCTATGAGCTATGACACCTCAGCACTCTACTGAGGGTGACAAAGTGAGACTGTCTCAAAAAAAATTATTATATGATTATGTTTATTGCACTTTGATATCTTTTAACTTCAATTATATCTTTTTCCCCCATAACTCTTTTTTGCCTTTAATCTCTATATTGTAATGTTTCTTTTGTAGTTATGTTTCTACTTATCACCTTCTTAACTCTAGAATTTTGAAACCATCTGTCACAGCTTGTCATGTCTCATGCTCAGAGGTAGATGTTGCTTTGAGTAGTAGATGACATCATGTTTTCTTTTGCTTTGAGTAGTAGGTGACATCACATTTTTCTCCCTTTGAGTAGTAGATGAGATCATGTTTTTTTCACTTTGAACAGTAGATGACATCATCTACTTTTTTTCACTTTGAGTAGTAGAAGACATCATGTTTTTCTGAGTTTCTGAGAACTACAGGTGACTGCCACGTTGGGCATAACCCTCTTGTAGGAAGGATTGGCTGCCCCCTAAGATGGGTTAATTTTTCTTTGGACTGTTGTGTGGACTAGACCAGGATCACCTGCCAAAAGAGTTCTCCCAGGCATCCTGAGAATGACCCCTACGATCTACAAATGGGTCCATTTGGTGAGAGTTTTATCTCTCACTAACCTAAAATGGAGGAAGTGAATGCTGTTTATTAGTCGACAATTACTCAAAAACAGTGTTATTTATTTATAGGGAACCCTTAGATAAATCTAAGGAAAAGTGATTTACTCAAGGTAAGAATAGATTTAACACAGATTAGAAACTCTTTCCCCTGTCTTTCTGCCTGCCTTATCTTTTGTATTTTGGGGAGACTTTACATCTTTTATGTTTACCTCGATGGAGCTGGAACATATTTTTCTTAGTGAAGTATCTCAAGAATGGAAAAAAAAAGTATCCAATGTACTCAATACTATTATAAAACCAATATATAATCACTTACACATTCATACAAATGGCAAATCACAAATATAGTCCACTAAGAAGGAGGGGAGAGGAAAGAGAGGAGAAGGGAGTGGAGAGCGCCAGTGGAGGAAGGAGGGAAGGATCTCATTTGTTGGAATCCTGACTAATGTGCACAATGTAAGGGTACATTTCAAAACAACTAAGAGTAAATTATAAATGTCTTATCACAAAAATATCAACATGTATTAGAAATAAATCCACATTACTCCATAGCTCTAATAATTTTCTTTTTAACTTTCCCATTGGAATTGTGATATTTATTTAGCCATTTCACTACTGGTGAATACTGAAATTATTTCTAATTTTTTGCCAGCAACTCTTGATAAACAATTCTAAAAATTAAAAAAAATAAAAAGATGTTGAACCCACTCCTGAAGTATGACTAGTGTGTTTTATTTTTTTTCTAGAAAAAGAAGTTTTAACCAGGTAATGGAATTCCTCTATTTACTAAAGATGTCAGCTTTTGAAGTGTAACTCTTTCATTGAAGGCACAAATTATATTATGGGTGTGATGTTGTGCTACGCAACTGTGAACTTCTAACCTGCTAATTTATAACGATTGGCAAATAAAAAAGCCCCAGGGGGCGGCACCTGTGGCTCATTGAGTGGGGTGCTGGCCCCATATACCGAAGGTGGTGGGTTCAAACCCGGCCTCGGCCGAACTGCAAAACAGAAAAATAGCAGGGCGTTGTGGCGGGCGCCTGTAGTCCCAGCTACTCGGGAGGCTGGGGCAAGAGAATTGCCTAAGCCCAGGAGTTGGAGGTTGCTGTGACCTGTGTGATGCCAGGGCACTCTACTGAGGGTGATAAAGTGAGACTCTGTCTCTAAATAAACAAAAACAAACAAACAAACCAAAAGCCCCTGGGAAGAGAAAAGACTGGTACCCGAGCAAGGAAAATGTAGAAGGACTATTGATTAAAAATCAGATTTCAGGAAATAATCATTCCTCAAACAAGGGTTTAAATGTGCATAGGTGGACCAGGCTCTTATTTAGGTCTTTTGTATCTACTAGATGTTGGGTGGAGTCACCCAGATTTCAGGTGTAGGGACCAGGTGTCAGGTGCCTGTGTTCCCTAGTTCTTGGGTCCCAGTACTGAAGAATGGTCACTAGTATGGAGTCAATGGCGTAAATGAGCAGTGCAAGTGCAGGCAGGCAGAGTGCAAAGTTTATTGAAGACAAAAGCACGGTAAATTCTAGAGAAGGAACAGGTCAGTGGAGGAGACCCTGAGTTTGGCAAGATTTCTCCTTTTGTCTGGATTCCCTAATTTTGTGTTAGGCTTGGTTGGGAGAGATATTCCTAGAATTGGGAACCCTCCTCTGTTCTCTCCTCGTAAAGCAATTTCTGGGGGTTGCCATGGTATTTGTAAACTGTCACGGTGCCTGTGGGTGTGATTTTCACTGTGTTAAGGAGGGTGAGTATTCAGGGCTACTGTGACCTCATTGAGGCCTTGATCATATTTCCACTTTGTGGTTCTCTTCCTCTTTTTGGTAGGTCAGTCCTTGAAGACCCTTTATTGCAGACCAAACATCTGCTCAATCCTTTGGGATCCCCTTGACATGCCATCTGTTCTTTCTTGGAAGTGCCCTTCTCATTAGTTTGTCCCTCCTGGTAGACAAGGCATCTGCTAGCATCATCTGTTTTTCAGTGGATACCCTTAGACAAAGCACCTGTTCCTCTTCTTCCTTGTCCCTACCTAACAGAATCCTGATTGTCTGAACAACGAGGCCTAGGTGACTTGGGAGAATTTGGACTTAACTCAACTTGACTGTGAAGCTGGCACACAGGGACGAGGTTGTGCCACCAGCTGGCTGGTGTCCTAGATGGTGCACACCTTGCTTGCTGCCCTTCCTACTCAGAGGCAGGCAGATATGATCCTCCACGCTGGCCTTGGGATTGCTCTAAGGATAGAATATGGAGGCAAAGGCATTTTGGAATGTCTACCCCGGGCCTTGAGCGACTTCTACTTCCTTCCTCTTGAAACCCTCACTCTTAGAAAACTGTCCCCATATTTGAGAAGCCCAGGGCACGTGGAAGCCTTCTAGGTGAGCTCCGAGGAGATAGCCGTATCAGTGAGCCCCTGTGGACACTCCAGTTCAGTGTGCCCCAGGTGACTGCATCCTCTAATACTGTCACAAGGAGCACCCAGCTGAACCCCCAAACCCACAGAATCATAGAAGGTTCTGTAGTAATTCTGTTACCTCATAGAAGGCTTTTTCCATGCCCTGAAGGGCCTGTAGATAGAGCCTGGCTGAGTGTTAAAGTGACTCACACTGAGAGTCTTATCACCAGGTGGCTGTTGTGCCACCTGCTGCCATGATTGTGCATGTCCTTTTCCTCCTTCCCTGTAGGAACGTAGAGTTTTGCATCACTGGATGACTAGGGTGTGCCATGCTGTTGAAAGCCCAGGAGAGTGTCTTGGTGCCTGTGGTTCAAGTGGCTAAGGCGCCAGCCACATACACCTGAGCTGGAGGGTTCAAATCCAGCCCGGGCCTGCCAAACAACAATGAGAGCTGCAACTAAAAAATACTCGGGTGTTGAGGCGGGCGCCTATAGTCCCAGCTACTTGGGAGATGCAAGCAAGAGAATCGCTTGAGCCCAGGAGCCGGAGGTTGCTGTGAGCTGTGATGCTACAGCACTCTACCCAGGACAACAACTTGAGGCTCTGTCTTAAAAAAAATGAAAGCCCAGGAGAGAGCTTGAAAGCACAGCACCAGGGAGTCTGTGGGGAGTCAGGTCTTGAGGTTAGAACTTTGTCCTTTGAAGAGGGATGTCACCTCAGGTTCTCAGAGGTCCTGGGTAACAACAGTGTGTGGGTGCTGGCTTAGATCTGAAAGGTATCATGAGATTCTATCACACAGTTCAAAAGGAACCTTGATCATTATCTAAGCAAAAATATTGTGTTTTCGTGGTCTAATCCTTATGGCAAAAAAAGAGAAAAATGCAGGCTTTGTTCAAGAGCTATTTGCATGTTTGTACTTTGTGTTAGCCTAAACGTTATATGCTCATGTTATGTTTCCCTTTTTGAGATTATGTATCAATTTTTGTTAAAGCCACTTTATTTATCCTCTTGCAGGCAGTAACCAGAGAGTATGCCCTTAAAAAATTTAGAGTGGGTTTTACCTGGTATAATTTGAGGAGACAAGAAATCCCTCCTCAAGAAAGCCACCACCTATTTCTTGTTTCCTGAAATTCTGTCATAGAGTTTTTATTGCCATTCTTTGAAGTGTTTATCCTGCCAGAACAGAAAATTTAGGACAGTAAGAAACTTTCTTTATTTAAATTATAATCTCAAACACTGAGCTTCCCTCTTTAAAATACATGCTCACAAGTAAATCTGTAAAGACACCAGGCACCTGAAAGGAGAAAAAAAAATTACCAAAAGTTTGAGAAATGTTTTAAGTTCTGTAACAAAACTCTTAACAGCTCATAGAATTGGGAAGGGAGGTTATTTTGATCCACCTGCTGATCCAAAGAAGACAGTAGCATTCTCACTGCTCAGTAAAACAAAATGCCGTACATATGTTTACACAGAGAACTACTGTCGTTCTATGAAGGAAGACGGTCTGTCCCATTTTGACCATTAGTCTCAAAACATCTGTGAATTATGTAAATTTAAATTACGTGACTTTGAAAGAGAATGATGTAAAAATGTTTTCATTATCTCACTCTTTGTGCATAGTTTTAGTTGATGAAAGTTTTCTGTTCAATTAAGGCTTATGATTTTTTATATGTAAATCTGTAGTTTGTTTTTCAACTGTTTCAATTTCCCCCTTAATTTTTCTTTTGTTTCTCATTAAACGTATTTAAAAGCAATGTGAAATTTATCTTACTTACGGGTAAAATTTTTTCAGAAAGGTTGTGATAAAGCCACCAAACTATAGGGTACATGTAAGGAAAAGAAAAACATTTTTAGAAACTTTTGATTTGAAAATAGTTTCACATTTATAGAACGTTGCTAGAATAAGATGTAGGTCATCTATGTTCCCTTTACCTGGATTAATCTCCTTTTAGCATTTTGTTTCATTTTCTTTCTCATTTATTTTTCTCTGTTTTTCTTGCCCTGTGTATGTATATGTGTAATCATTTTTTCTTTTATATCCTGTACCATTTGAGAGTAACTGCATTCATCATGACTTTAAAAACTTCGATGTATATTTCTGAAGAATATGGATCTATTCTCCCTCTGTTTTTTTTTTTTTTTGTTCTGAGACAGATCTCATTTTGTCACCATGAGTAGAGTGTTGTAGTGTCATTATAGCTCACAACAGCCTCAAACTGCTGAGCTCAAGCAATCCTCCTGCCTCTGCCTCCCGAGTACCTGGTACTACAGACACCTGCTACTATGCCTGGCCTAGTAGAGACAGAGTCTTGCCCCTATTCAGGCTGGTCTGAAATGCCTGAACTCAAGTGATCCTCCCATACCTCAGCCTCCCAGAATGTAAGGATTGCAGGTGTGAGCTGCTGATCCCAGCCTGGATATTCTATTAAATACGAAATAGTTATCAACGTGGGTACATTAAATGTTGTTCCATAATTTTATCAAAGTACCATCTCATTTCAGTTTGGCCAATGGACTCAGTAATGTCCTTTCTGGTCCCCTTTCTTCCTTGAATCAACTTGGGAACAGGCTGTCCTGTCCCTTTCATTCACCTAGAACATTTCCACAATCTTTTTTTGCCTTTCATGTCATTGATATTTTGAAATCCCTTTTAAAAAAAGAGAATGTCCCTCACTTTGGGCCTGTCTGGTAGCTCCTCCTGGCTGGGTCTGGGTTGTGCTTTCCCGGCCAACAGTGTCACGTCTTTCTCTGGGGGCAGGTGATGTTTAGCTGTTCCTTGGCATGGATGTTAATTTCCACCTGGTCAAGATGTCCCCCAACTTGTCCCAGGTATTTTTTTCCTTTGATCACTACTAAGCTATCTCTGGGAGATGATGAAAATATTCTATCCCTGTGAGCATCTCTGCCTGAGATCTGGCATCTCTCAGTGACTCGGGGCCTGAGCTGCCCTTCACTGTAACGGATGTGGAGCGAGGATCATGTGTTTTCACATCTGCTTGCTGACACTCAGAATTCTGAAACCAAGATCTCTCTCTCCTCCCCACTGACTCACTTGCCTATTGATTATTGGTTTGGGTTCATTAATGCCGTGTTTTCAATGGTCTGTAGTTCCTCACTGTCCTTAATGATCTTGGTGTTCAAATTATCCCAGGTCAGGCCCACGGGGACATCATTCACTCTCCTCCTGTTTCTGAGTGATGTCCCCATCTTTTCTTTTTTTTTTTTTTTTTTTTTGAGCATTTATTTTGCTTTCTGACAAAACAAAGTATTTCAGTTTCATCTCATATCTATTCTATCCTAAGCCTGATACTAGGCATTTCCTGAAGCAGGCCTGTTTCTTTTAGTGGAGACAGTATTACAAAGAAAGACCTAGGCACCCGGTCTGTGAGGAGGGTGACTTCTAGTAGTTAAACTGGGTTTAGAATACCTTTCACTCCAAGTTGTATTTAGTACCAGCAGTCCAAATAATATCTATCTACTTTTACAAAACACTAATGGCTAATTTTCTGCCTTATGCAAAAATTATCCATAAATTTAGGAGACTATCTGTATCCATATGATGTAGATCTTTGTAGAAAGCCTCCAGATCCCCAGTTCTACTCTTGAGAATAAGATTTTTCACTCCATTTTATGGTATATTATTATTGCCATTTCTGGTGGAAAAATGTAATGTAATTAAGGATTAATAACAAATTTGGCATATTATTTTAAGAACACAAACTATATTACGAGAACAGATAAAATAATGATTGAATTCTGAATTGATATTTTATTTTATTTTTTTGAGACAGAGTGTTATACTGTCATGCTGGGTAGAGTGCCATGGTATCATAGCTTTCAGCAACTTTAAACTCCTGGGCTCAAGGAATTCTCCTGCCTCAGCCTCCCGAGTAGCTGGGACTATGGGTACCTGCCACCATACCTGGCTAGTTTTCCTGTTTTTAGTAGAGACAAGGTCTTACTCTTGCTCATACTGGTCTTGAACTCCTGAGCTCAAGGAATCTACCTGCCTTGGCTTCCCATAGTGCTGGGATTACAGGTATGAGCTACCAGGCCTGGTCTGAATTGATACTTTAGAAATACTAAGGAGTTTAGCCACCAAATCTTGGTAAGCATTATTTACTCATATTTATGATGTTTAGAAAATTCTGAGATTCAGAGCATTTGAAAGCAAAGAAAACTGTAAAGTCCTGACACTAATGGAAACATTACAGTTCAAAAGCAGAATATGAAAATTTTAGGCTCATAAGAAATGAGAACTGGAGTTGAATCAGGATTGAATATATCACTTCAGGATGGTTCATGGAATCAGTGATATGGGGTGGAATACATAATATAATCTTCCATTTCTGAGAAGCCATTATACAAAATGGCCAAGAGGGGCTGTGTGCACGCATGTCTGCAAGAGTGGGGGGAGGGTTGTGATGGGGAAAGGGAATTTCCAGGGTCCCCTGTGTTTGTGTGTGGCCTGCCACCCTCCCTTCTGGTATTGGCTTTCTGCCTATAATGTGGAGAATATAGGAATCTCTCACCATGCTGGAATTGTTCTAGAAGTGATGTTCGGCTTATGACATCCAAAATAGGACTCTGAGCCTATCATAAGCCAAAAAGTCAGTTTGGAGAGTTAGAAATGAGTTTCCTAAATTTTTTTAGATTCCATGAACCCATCTGTGATGTGACTTGATTGCAGAGTTGTACTACGAGCTATGAGGTGGAAAGAACCAGCATGTGGTCTTGGAGAGTCCTATGTACTTGCTGTGGAGGAAGCAAGGGCATCTCTGTGGGTAGAGCAGGGAGATGGACAGGTGGCACCAGCAGTGTGATCCCCATCTGGGCTGAAATCTTACCGAGGTGTGGCTCACTATGTCAAGGGGAAGCCAAAGGCGGAGGGCCTGTTCTGTTTTCTAAGCTCATCTTTGGTAGGAAGCCCCTTCAGTAGCATGGGGCTGCTCTCTCAGAGTGGAATGGTCTGGTGAGGCAGAAGGATCTGGGGTTAGTACACTGAGTCCCCAAATGCCATGTGGGAGAATTAGATGGTCATTAGCTTTTCCGTTCACCGGGCCCTGCTTTCAGGGGCCACCTTGGTTACATGATCCTACTGCAAAGACCTTGGACAGTCCTCCAAGAGACATATGCTGGCTATGGGACAGACTTGGGGGTGATGGGAAGTGGGAAAAAGTGTCAACAGCCCCACCTCACCAGGCAGTGACTGAGAAAAGAAAATGAATCACAAGCTTCCAGGCACGCCGAGTGGGGCCCATAGCAAGGTACCAGGGAACATGGCAAGGTGGTAGCTCTACAGTAGAGATTAGCAGGGCTTGAAGGACCCAAATCCCCTTCCTTATACCATGTACACCCCTCAAGACCACTACAAGGATTCCTGAGAGAATGAACATTTACCCCAATACAGGGCTAGTTGCTAAGAGAAGGAGGGTAAGAGACCATTAGGAGGGCAGGTGAATGCATCCTGTGCCAGCTCCCTCCAGTAACCCAACACCATGGAGACTGGTGAGAAAGATTCAATTAGTCATAAGAATTGAGGATACTAAATTTTCTTTGCTTGAGTCAAATCCTGTATGACTTTTGGTTTCAATATACACTTGTTCAGAGGGGTGGCAGAAATCATTCCAGAATCCTGGCATGTAGCCTTTATTCTTGTCCCACTCTGGGGGCTGCCCCTGCTAATTTTGCAAGCCTGAAAATTAGACCATTATGCCTGTTGCCCACTCTGTGCTGGGAGGCCCCCATGGAGAAACCTATGTGTGTATTTTAAGTTTTTCTACATAAGTTGTCTAGAGGATTCAGTTACGTGTGAAATAGACTTGATCCCAAACCATTTAAATTCGTGAGAATTAACTGCAATTGGTTCTGGGATATAAAACACATTTCCCCAAGAGCTGATGATTTTGAAAGGGTATTTTTTTTATTCTGGGCCAGATAGATGGGAATCATCAAATAGGTATATGGTGTGGTATCTTTATTTTTGATGATAGAATCCAGATGTAGGCATGGCTGGTGGTTCCAGATTTCTGGTCAATATCACTGGGTTAATAATAATTACTAACATTTGGAAAGAGCTTCAAAGTTCTCAGAGCACCTTCATGTGTTTTTTTTTTTTTTTTTTTTTGAGACAGAGTCTTACTTGGTCACCTTTGGTGGAATGCCATGGCATCTTATCTCACAGCAACCTCAAGCTCTTGGGTTCAAGCGATTCTCTTGCTTCAGCCTCCCAGGTAGCTGGGACTACAGGTGCCTGCCACACCACCTGGCTATTTTTTAGAGATGGGGGCTCACTCTTGCTCAGGTTGGTTTCAAACTGGTGAGCTCAGGCAATCCACCCTCCTCAGCCTCTTAAGTACTGGGATTACAGGTGTGAGTGACCACGCCTGGCCTTCATGTGGGCCTATCACATTAAGTGGCAGGGCCGCTAGTCAGTGGTTTGTGTCTTTACCGTGGATCCAAACATATTACCAGTGAGGTTTTCTCTCTTGCTAAGAATTTCTGCATTAGGTTACTCAAAGCTATCTTACAATAAGATAGAAAATGAATACATAAAGAGACTTTTGTCCTTTCCTGTTCTGAAAGATCCAACTTCCCCATTTTTGCTTTTAATAGATAAATTTCAGCTAGTATTAAGACGTATTTTTTCCTCTAACTTGGCTAATTCTGTTCTTTTCTGTGATATGAAAATGAAGGCAAGTATTATTGTGCTGATTATAGATATATATGTGTATTTATTTAGAGACAGAATCTCACTTTGTGCCCTGGTGGAGTTCACAGCAACCTCAAACTCCTTGGCTCAAGTGATCCTGCTGCCTCAGCCTCCCAAGTAGTTGGGACTGCAAGCTCCTACCACCACACCCAGCTTAGTTTTTTCTATTTTTAGTAGAGATGGGGTCTCCCTCTGGCTCAGGCTGGTCTTAAACTCCTCAGTTCAAGCAATCTACCTGCCTGAGCCTCTCAGAGTGCTGGGAGTACAGGATTGAGCCTCCACTTCCAGAACTGATTTAAGATATTATAAATATACACAAACACAGAAAAAGTTACATGATATATCTGAGGTCACTCTTCAGTAACTAGCAGTTAAGACTCTGGGTCTAGTTCACTTTTTCAAATCCCTGGTAAGGGTTTCTTTGAAAGCTTTATTATTCATAGACATTTCTGGAAGAGCTGAATCCTAGGTGCTGACCTCTATTTATGGAGTCAGAAGGAGTTGCATTAATCAACTCTATTTTTAGAGGTACATTAGCATGTGGTTTTGCAAACTCACATTTTCATTCCTATAAAAACCAGCAAGTATGGTCATAAAAATACTGTCAAAAGTCACCACCTCTTCCTGAGACTCAGGTCTAAGCCGCAAGAATACCGTGCACTGTCAGCCCACTCAGAGCTGCTGCCTCTGAAGCTCTACTCTGTAATCTGGTAAGTGTTTTAAAAAATACAGATAAATGGCTGCCACATGGTGGAAAATTAGCAAATAGGGGCTGCAATGTCTATGTGGTATTAAATTCACGTATGGAAAAAATTAAATATCATCCTCAATGCCCTCCATGTGTTCATCTGTATGAAACGAAATGCTTATAAAGCATGACATTATTTAAGTTTTATGAGGTTTGTCAGATCCAGGAAGACATATTGCTGTTCTTTCGAAAATCTTCATACAGGTGCCTTCTGGATGCCCCAGATGTCCAGTGTGTAATTTGTCACTGGACACACTACTACACAGTAGGGGCTGCAATTCCAACTAGGACAATTTAATATATCACAGAGCATAGCAACTGGCCTGGGGAGGTTGGTTCTTAGTAATCTTCTTCCCTCTAGAAAGGTTCCTAATATGCGAGGTGAACCATGTATCATCAATTGTTTTGACAAAATTTCAGTCTTTAAAATAAATGGCTCTAGGTATCTTGTACCTCCCAAATTTAAACGATAGAGACAGGTGACCTTGGCAAGTCTGCATTTGCGAATAAGTCAAGGCAGCTGAATAAATACTGTAATCATACTGATACTGAGGATAACAAAAATTTTAAGGACATTTATTATTCTAACTTGGTTTGCTTTGACGTGAGAAGGTATTCCCTGAGCTATGAGTCTGGTTGCTTGATTTGCTAGGGCCTGACTCGTTAGTATATTGCAGTGATTTTGCAGCTGGTGTGCTGCGAAAATTTTTAAGGATCATTGTTATTTTCAAAAGAAGTTCAAAGCACAGTAAGTGTATTCTTTTTATCACTCTTTTTTTGATCAACAAAATTGAAGTGTGCGTGGAAGTTTAACTATAGGTTCAAGTGTGCCATGAGATTAAAATGTTGAAAAACATTGGTATATTTGGATGCTTTGGAACCAAGGCATTGGCCAGAACTTCAAACACTATCCCTCTCTCAGTTTCAACAAGTTCGGTTTGTAGCACTTTGGTGTCAGAACCCTGTGTGAAGGATTTATTGGACACAAAGATGTGGCCTCTGCTCTAGAACTACTGTATTTGCATGTTTATGAAACTCAGGTGATGATTCTTATTCATCTTGAAGTTGACATTCTCTGATGGTCCAAAGCACTTTGGTTGGAGGAGTGATTTTAAATAGGCGTGCCAGTGAGCTGCAAGAGAATCTTACATGTGCCATGAAAATTTTTAAAGATCATTAATCTTTAAAAAGATTAATCCTTTTTTTTAGATTATCCTTCTTTTATTCTTTCTTTTTATTGACATAATTTAAGTGTGTTGCTGAAGTTTAACTGTAGGTTTGAGTGTGCCATGAGATAAAAAAAAGATTGTAAAACACTGGTCAGAGAGAGGAAAATCAAGGATGAGAAGATGGTCAAATGCCCCACTATACCCCACTATGCTGTGTAGAGTGTAATGATGCACTCTTACCTAGTTATTGCTGGGGTTTTCAACTGTTAGCCACACAGAACTCAGTCTCGTGGTTTCCTGAGATGACTAGCTAAGGCATGTGGATGAGCCTGCCGTGGTGGGCAGGCCAGTTAGAATCTGTCACCTTAGTGCACTCAGCCTGGAATCTCAGCCTGGGAGAAAGTGAGCAGGAGACTGATTTTGCTGAGATTTCATACTCAGTGATCTCAAACCCACCATATAATTTATGCAATGTCTTTCTATTGTCCATGCTTCGATCCCAGTCTTGGTGAAGTATCACTACTGTCTTTCTTTCTTTTTTTTTTAAATCATGGGCCAAAAGAATTTGTCATGTTCATATTTGCAGTAGATCAAACTCCTGAGCAGAACTTTAAAAGGTGTGCTTGGTTTCCTAAAGACCACAGTGTTATTTGACAAACCCAATTCTTCCTATAGTCTTCCATAGTCTTCTTTCAATGATTATGCCTTACAAAAATAAATTAGGCATTTCCACAGGGAGAATTTTGAGTGTCATCAGTACAATTATGTCTGTTGTTGCAGCTCGATGCAGAATAATATCACCTATTCAGTCCATTTGCACTGAACTAGGGAGCTGGGGAGGCCAACACCAGCGAGCCCTCCACATGGACAGACACAGGTGCAGCCCCTCCTAACCATCTCATAGGCCTTTATTGAAATCTCAGGCATGAGAAAATACAGCCCAGTGGCAAGCTTCAAAGAGAGTCAAGGTTCAAAACAAGGAGATTTTCTTTAACTGCATGATTTAACTCTTAACACATTCTGTGACTGCCCTTCTGTCTTGCCTTTTTCTTGCCACTGCTGAATATGACTTAGGGCTGGGACAGTGTGTTGTGTCTAGTGAGTGTAGTTTCCAGTGCTCAGGGCCAACACTGATGCTTGGCTTTCTCCCAGATCACCCTGTCCCTAATGCCGAGTGCTTTTAATCGTACGCTCTATCCTAAACCTATCATTGCATATTGCCTCTGTGCTTAGTGGCATTGTCATTGTGATTTATGTTACAATATCTTTGGTTTTCCAAGTCCAGATTTTCTCTTGGAGCAGCAAACTGCTTGAGACAGGTAGGAAAGGATAAAAGCCTCAAAGAGCCATTACAGATGTAACTATCTGTAATTGTCAATAATTTTTCAAATAAGTATTTTTTTTCTTCTTTAATTCCAAATTTTGTGATATACATTGTCACTTGGGAACTGGTATAATATTTTCTGGTAAGACCAGGTGCGCTGCCTGACACCTGTAATCTCAGCAGTCTGGGAGGCTGAGGCAGGTAGATTGTTTGAGCTTAGGAGTTCAAGACTAGCCTGAGCAAGAGTGAGAACCTGTTTCTACTAAAAAATAGAAAACTAGCCAGGCATGGTGTTGGGTGCCTGTAGTCCTAGCTACTTGGGAGGCTGAGGCAGGAGGATCACTTGACCCCAGGAGTTTGAGGTTGCTGTGAGCTATGATGATGCCACAGCACTCTACCCAGGTCAACAGAGTGAGACTATGTGTCCAAAAAAAATAAATAAATAATGTCTGGTAAGAGCATTCCTGGACTGACTTTTTCATTGTCTATGGGGCATCTCCACCAAACAGTGGCAAGAAAAGTCCATGCACAGTGTGATTTCACTTTGCAAGTGTCCCTCTTTTTGTTGTTGTTAATCTTCCCACCTTTCAGGTCATTTGATGAGGAACAAGTGATAGCTGCTTGCGTCTCACTGCCTTAGAAGTTCCACACAATTAGCAGAGCTGGGAGGCAGTTTATTTTTCTGTTAACCATGGTTTGTACTGAGTTTTTTAGCACAAAAAATATTGCCTGTCATTTTTTTGCCACTGTCGACAAACTGTGAGTATTTAGCTACCAGCAGCCAAGAGTCAACAGTTCAAAAAGATGGGTAAGATGCGTGGTTCCTTAGTTTATTGTTATTTTCTCTTTGAGGAGACAGATGGATAGCTCTTTGATTTTGTAGTCAGCTGCATTTTCTATTGAAATATGGTGCAGTTTCCAAGAAGAGGACTGTCGGCCGTCCACTTGTCACAGTTGGAGCCTGCCTTGCTTTGAGTTGGTGAAAGTGGATTATGGGTGTTTTCCGGGATCCTGGCAGGATCGGGCCTTGGCTTTACTTAGCAGGAGTGCTGGGCTCAGAGAAGTGATGTATTAAACAGAGCCGTGCCCCTTAGCAGGACTGCTTTCTGTCTGGTGTAGGTACCATTAAAACTCTCCCTGTCATCTGGCTCTGGTGAAGTCTGGAGGGGAACACTGATACCCATTGGTTCACAGCTCAGGTGAAATCTGAAAGATACAGACTTGTTCCTTTACAAGTAATAGGAGAACACCAATTAGGGAAATCCTAAAATAGTTTAGAAGTTATCTTAACTGAGATGATTACAAATTCTTCCAAAGAGGATTATAGCCTCTTTGGAAAGAAATATGGAGAATCCTCAAAGAACTCAAATTAGACCTTCCATTTGATCCTATAATCCCATTACAGAATTCTACCCAGAAGAAAAAAAAAAGTCATTTTATCATAAGGACATTTGCACTAGATTATTTATCGCAGTTCAATTTACAATGGCCAAGATGTGGAAACAACCCAGGAATAGATTAACAAGCTATGGTATATGTACTCCATGGAATACTATTCAGCCATAAAAGATAGAGACTTTAATCTTTTGTATTAACCTGGATGGAGTTGAAATACATTCTTCTTAGTAAAGTATCACACGGACGGAAAAACAAGTATCCAATGTACTCAATGAAGCCAGTAGATGAACAAAGACACACCCACATGAGAGAAAAATTTAATTCAGTTCAAATGGTGGGGGCAGAGGAGAGAGAGAGGAGGATGGTGAGCCCCCACCTAATGGACACAATGTAAGGGTACATGGCACACCTGGGTGCCAGACACAACTACAACAGGGACTCTACCTAATATATACAAACATTGTAATTTTGGTGTTTATACTCTCACATTAATCTGAAATAAAAAATGAAGGAAAGATCAGAATTGACTTATTTATTGACTAGCCAAGAGTCAAAGTCATTTGATATGTAAAATGTAAGTGTGTGTGTGGGGTGTATAAATAAATAACAAGTGCACATGTGCAAATACATGTTATACACATTTTTTTGAAAGTGTACAGATATATTTGTTTGCCAGTTTTCTTTTTTATACTTGACAAATGAAATGATTGAATCTTACTTATTCTGCCCAGGTCTTACTGGGAGAATAGATTCCAGGCTGACGTTGACTTTATGTATGCAAAAAAAATAGAGACTTGATTGCCACATTTGAGAAAATGTATCATTTGAAGCACGGAGCTGGGGTACAACATCTGGTTTTAGTAAAGTCTGGCCTTTGTGCCCTGTTTTGCAGCTAAACTGACTGAAGCACCACCAGGGCATGACTTGTGTAGAGTCAGCTCATCAGTCAATAGCTCTGTAATCCCCAAACCCTTGTAACTTTCAGGCCTATATTTCAGCTCTCAAGCCATGCGGCCAGCTATAGAACACACCAGAAAACATCCCAGATGTGCACTGAGGGAAACCCTCCCATGACCCGGCTGACATCACATCCCACTGGCACTTGCTGATTATGAAATGTTCGTGGCACCTTCCCCCACGCAGCCAAAGTGTGTTAACGTCAGTGTTATGAGGGTCTCCCACAGGACAGTGTTATGACATTTTTTTTATGAGGTCACTTCCTGGGAAGGCAGGGATTTAAAAGCTGCCACAGAAGGCAGTGAGGTGATTGACCTGAGGCTTTGCTTTCAGTCTGTCATTTTAAGCAATGGGGAGTTTATATGGAGAAGATTTCTAAGACTGCTGCTGTGGCTCCTCTTTTCACCTTGAAAACATCCTCTGTGAACATCACAAGTGCACTTTGTCCCCTGGATGGTACACTAACTTCTAACATTTCATAGTCATAATCCCATGACTTCTAGGCATGGGATTTAAAAACCAATTTCAGAGAGCTTCACTTTTAATGGCACATTCAGGACAAGGCCAGCTTTTCCTATTTTCTATGCTAACCTCCATGCTTTAACTATTATCAGCCCTGATAGAAACCATCTCTTCTCCTTAAAAAAAGAAAGAAACAAACAAACCCTACCCCATGTGCTAAATTGCTTTTTTTTTTTGAGACAGAGTCTTACTTTGTCACCCTTGGTACAGTGCATGGTGTCATAGCCTATCGTGACCTCAAACTCTCGGGCTCAAGTGATCCTCCTGCCTCAGCCTCTCAAGTAGCTGAGATTACAGGTGATAGTTTTAGAGATGTGGTCTCGCTCTTGTCAGGCTGGCCTGGAACTCCTGGGCTCAAGCAGTTCACCTGCTTTGGGCTCCCAATGCTTCTTGCGTCTTAAAGATTCAAATCATGAAGGTCTGAATCAGAGTATATTCACACTGAGACAGAGTACATTGATCACTGGTGCACGCTTCCTCCCAAACTGGCATTTTATTTCTGTCAGAGTTGGCCAGCAGTGTGACTTAATATAAGGGCATTTCTTGAGAAATATCATAGAACTTCATGGACATTCTTATTTTTTTAAACTTTTCCAATCTAATATTTCCGCCACCTGCATACTCAACAGTTCTTATCTGTTTGGGGTGGGAGTTAGTAGATTTATTATAATTAGCCACAGTTTTGAAAGAGAAAAGCACAAATATGAACCCACCTGATGATTTTATCTATTTTAGCGCAGATAAAATAAAGTGTTTCTATTTTTTTTTTTATAAACAATAGCAAGAAACATTATGTTCAACCACGGGATAGGAAAAGTTAACATAGCTCACGTCATAGAAGCCTAACATTTTATTTATTATGAAATAAATAAGTAAAAATTAGCTTGTTTTTAGCAAAGTTTGTCAACTTACTAAGTCCTTTTTGTTTTAGATGGTCTTCCACATTTTCAACTCTGCAGATGATCACCTGAAACAGATTTGACTAAACCATACTGTGCCCTCCATTTTTTTGTTTTACACGTTTACTTGCTCAATGTGTTTAATTTCATGGTTTTTCTCTCTGGAAGCCATTGCCAGTGTGTGTAAACCACTAGTCACAGCAGTGACTCAGGATGCTCAGAGATGGGGGGTAGGAAGGAGGAAGCTGGGAAGTGGGGCAGCAAGATGGGGCCTGGCTTGTCCCCCCAAGAGAGAGTCAGTGTGGACCGGGCAGCCTCCACTCCTGGTTCTGACAGAGTCTTTGTAGGGCCAAGATTGTGGGGGGGATGAAATCTACAAACTTACTTTCTCATTGCTTCACACTGGGGCTTACAAATGCTAAATAGAAATCAAATCTAAGTTTTTCATACAAATAACAAAGGGAAGTGATAGTCATTTTTATAGGAAACACATTTATCCATCCCTCCTCCCATTCCTTTATTCTTTCCTTAAGAAATATTGTTGGGAGGCCAATGTGTGTGGATTGCTTGAGCTCAGAAGTTTGAGACAAGCCTGAGCAAGACAAGACCCCACCTCTACTAAAAATAGAAAAACGAGCTGGGTGTGGTGGTGGGCACCTGTAGTTCCAGCAACTGAGGAGACTAAGGCAGGAGGATGGCTTGAACCCAGGAGTTTGAGGTTGCTGTGAGCTATGATGGTGTCACAGTACTCTAGCCTGTGTGACAGAGTGAGAGTCTGTCGAAAAAAGAAAAAAGAAAAAAACAAATACTGAATATCACTTATGTCCAAGGCATAGAATATAGTGGGGAATAATACATCAGGTATCTTATTACATGTCTTTAAACTGTAAATATAAATTAGAACAACTCATTTCTTATTCAGTGATAATTATATTTAATTCCGTAGTTTGTCAAAATAACATTTTTGTCTCTGTTGTCTTTTAATAGCAATAATAAAATGCCCCACTTAATCCTTAAAATATGTTTTATTGGATTAAATGATGGCTGTGGAATTCAGAAGGACTTACTTGGAGAGTTTTAAAAGGAAAATAGCACTTGGGATTTTACTAATTGCAGAAGTATTTGTTCATTATTGAAAAATTAGAAAATTATGGAAAATGAAGAAGAAAATAAAAATCATGTATACTTCTGACACATAGAGATAACCAGATAATCATCACTACTGATATTTTGGTATATTTACTTTGGCCTTTATGTGTGTCGTGATGTGTGTGTGTGTGTATACATGCAAGAAAAAGGTAGAAGAAATCTTGTTATTTTGTTATTTAGATATAATGTAAAACAAAGTTGAGATGACACAATATATATTGACTTAAACATCTTTAATTTTCTTTTTTTTTTTTAGTCAGAGTCTTACTCTGTTGCCCAGGCTAGAGTGCTGTGACATCATAGCTCACAACAACCTCAAACTCCTGGGCTCAAAGGATCTTCCTGCCTCAGACTCCTGAGTAGCTGGAACTGCAGGCACCCTCCACAACAACCGGCTAATTTTTTTATTTTTAGTAGAGATGAGGTCTTTCTCTTATTCAGGCTACTCTTGAACTCTTTTTTTTTTTTTTTTTTTTGAGACAGAGCCTCAAGCTGTCACCCTGGGTAGAGTGCTGTGGCATTACAGCTCACAGCAACCTCCAATTCCTGGGCTCAAGCGAGTCTCTTGCCTCCGCCTCCCAAGTAGCTGGGACTACAGGCGCCCGCCACAAGGCCCGGCCATTTTTTGGTTGCAGCCGTCATTGTTGTTTGGCGGGCCCGGGGGCTGGATTCGAACCCGCCACTCAGGTGTACGTGGCTGGCGCCTTAGCCCGCTGAGCCACAGGCGCCGAGCCT
>CAUYON010065002.1:0-20040 GCA_963573935.1 Arctocebus calabarensis
AGCCTTCATGGCATTTTCTTGATCACTATATAAAGACATTGATATTCTACATTTAATAAGTTTCCCCAGTACCCTGCTAAGATGCACCGTAGGTGTGATCCCACCAATTGCCCTCCCTCCACCCATACTCCCCCCTCCTCTTTTGTGTTTACATGGATGGAGCTGGAACATGTTCTTCTTAGCATAGTCCTTCTATTTCTATCAGCATTGTCTTTTTTCCATGTAGACAGGATTTCAGTTCAGAAACTGCCCAGAGCTGGAAGAAGATCCGTCTGGCTGATCTCTTGGCAGCACATTAAGGGATACTTCTGGCACTGCCCTTAAGCTTCCCCACCACCACTGCTCTCTCATTGTGTTGGTGCCACATTAATTTGCCGAGTCTAATCTGTGGAACAGAAGATCCTGAGGCCTTTCTGCAGCGTCCACATTTTCACGTTTGAGAGCCACTGGAGAGGTTATCCATTTTAATGCTTTATGTCTCTTATGATAATAGATTTCGAAATAACTAGAACACTCAGCAACAGTCTTTGGAAAATCCCCAGTTTCTTTCATAGAGTTCTTTTATTGTCTTGGCTATACATCAAGCAACATCTGAACCAAACCGGAGCCAATGGGCTGACAAAGTCAGAGGGAGGTACCTTAAGTCCATTAAACCAAGCATTCACTCTTCTCTTCTCTTCTGAATACACACGAGGATGACTCGTATTCTCTCTGAATACTAAATTCAAAATTTTAAATTGGCCAAGTTAACGAAATATTTTCTCCAAAAGACATTTAGAGTCCACCTACTTCATGTAGAAGAGAAAATTGAATCAGGGCACAAATGTAACAAGCCACGCCGAAGCTCCCAAAGACACCAGGACGTCTGGAAATAGAATCCTCTGTTCCAGAGTCTTCATGTGTATTCATCCTCCTAAATCATTCCTTATTAGAAATAAAGAATTGTATTTTATTAAAGAATTATGCTTTATAAAGAACTAGTGCATCAGTATCTACTCCTTGTTTTAAATTAGTGTCAGTATTGTCTAAACACACACTATTACTAAATTCAGATATTAATGTTATTTTTCCAGTTATTTAGGGTGGGATTATTCCTCACTGGTACCAGATCACCCTTAGTAAATAATTGTCAGTGTACCACTTCCCATATACCCTCTTGTTTAATCTCATAAGAACCCTATATAGAAATAAAATTAATGTTTGGATTTAAAGATGAGGATACCGACGCATAAGACATTTGCTACATTTCTGAAGACCCATGTAGAATTGATGAAGGGATTCTAACACAGCTCCTTTTGCCTGGAGCTTAAACTTTTGTCTTCTTCACTAGCTTTGGTTCCAGTTGTAGGCTTCCTTAGGCTCTCCACCAAGTAGCTAAAGTATGGATGTAAACACCTACATACACTTTCAAGATTTTTACTGCTTTCTATCAGTGTCACAAAAATGCAATGCTGTACAACCTCTTTTTGAACAATATTTCAAGAAAATACTACAAAATCCATCAGACAGGGTCATAGCCACATTCCTTTTGAGGAATATAAACTGAGCCACTCTTATCTTGTCAGAATGGGTGAAACAAAGTGTTTTCTTGAAAGTTGAAAGCCCCTCCAAGTGATAATTCATAACCTGCATTTTTCCTGTACTAGGTATACAGAAGGTTGAAAAAGTTATAAAGATTTTTTGATAATTAAATTTAAAATGCATATATAAAATACTCAGTATAGTGCCTGGACTACAGAAATGATAAGCATGATCATTGTTAGCATTCTGCCTTCTTTTCAGCTTCTTTAGATTCCTTAACTCCTCTAAACAGTTTTCTTTTGTTTTCTCATTGTCTATCACTACTTCATTGAAACTGTTCAAAGAGTAGTAGGATCAACAAATGATAACAAAAGTTCTTTTGCTTATCAGACTTTATTAGAACCACCTATTGACTTTTTCTTTTTTCTCTTTGCACAATTTCTCAATCTCTACTAAAATACATATTTGAACCTCGAACAATATAGGAGTTGAGGTGATCACTCCCCATGAAGTCAAAAATATATATGTATAGCTTTTAATTCTCCCAAAACGTAAGTATTGCTGTTGATCAGAAGCCTTACCAATAACACAGTGGTAATTAACACATATTTTAAAAATGTATTATATACTGTATTCTTACAGTAAAGTAAGAAAAAGATGCCTAGTAGTGGGATTGCAGGATAAAATGGGAGATCTAATTTAAGTTCTTTTTGGATTCTCCATACTTTCTTCCAAAAAGATATTAGTAGTTTACCATCCCACCAACAGTGTGAAAGTGTTCCCTTCTCTCCACATCAATGCCAGCCTCTGCAGCATTGAGACTTTGTGATGTGGACCATTCTCACTGGGGTTATGTGGTATCTCAAGGTGGTTTTGATTTGAATTTCTCTGATGAAGAACATTTTTTTCATGTGTTTTTGCCCTCAGAGATGTTTCTGTTCAAGTCTCTTGCCCCCTTATAATTGGGGTTTCTTGCTCTCTTTTTTTGTTGTTGTTGATTTGTTAATTTTGTCTGCTGTTTCTTAGGTTTCATAATCCTCTTTGTAGAGATCCTTCACCTCTTTTGTTAGGAATATTCCTAAGTATGTCATTTTCTTTGAAGTTACTGTGAAGGGAATTGTGTCCTTGGTTTGCTTCTCAATTTGACTGTTACTGGTGTGTACAAAGGCTACTGATATGTGGACATTGATCTTATACACAGAGATGTCACTGTATTTCTTGATCACTTCCAGGAGATTTGTGATTGAGTCTCTGGTGGTTTTCTAAGTATAAGATCGTATCATCAACAAAGAGGGAGAGTTTGACCTCCTCTTCCTCATTTGGATGCCCTTTATATCCTTCTCTTACCTGATTGCATTGGCTAGAACTTCTAGCACTATGTTGAATAATGGAGATGATAGTGAACATCCTCATTTGGTTTCAGTTTTAAGTGGAAAAGCCTTCATTTTTACTCCGTTCTGTGTGATATTATCTGTGGGTTTGTCACAGATGGCTTCAATTAGCTTAAGAAATGTGCCAACTATATCTATTTTCTTAAGTTATCTTGGTAGAAAATGATGCTGAATTTTATCAAATGCTTTTTTGCATCTACTGAGAGGATCATATGGTCTTTGTTTTTGCTTCTATTTATGTGGTGAATTATATTTATGGATTGCTTATGTTAAACCAGCCTTGCATCCCTTGGATGAAGCCTACTTGATTTGGATATATAATTTTTTAATGTATAGCTGAAATTTATTGCCTACATTTTATTGAGTATTTTTGTGTTGGTATTCATTATTGAAATTGTTCTATAGTTCTCCATTTTAGTTGGGTTATTTCCTGGTTTTGGAATCAGGGTGATGTTTACTTCAGAGAATGTGTTAGGGATGGTTCCTTCCTTCTCAATATTTTGTAATTTGTTCTTCAGTATAGGGACAAGCTCATCTTCGAAGATTTGATAGAATTCTGATATGAAGCCATCTGGTCTCAGGCTTTTTTTGTTGTGTTGTTGTTGGATGCTTTTTTATTTTTTCTGTAATCTCAGTGCTTGATATTGGTGTATTCAGGGGATCTATTTCTTCCTGATTAAGTCTAGTAAAATGGTTTTATCCTGGGTATTGGTCTATTTTGTCCACGTTGCCAAATTTCTGGGCATAGTGTGTCTTGTAGTAGTCAGAAATAATTTCTTGTATTTCTATGGTATCAGTTGTCATTCTGCCCTTTTTGTTTCTCATTGAGGTTATTTTAAAAAGTTACTTTTCTCTCTCTAGTTAATCTGGTCAGTGGTTTATCAATTTTATCTCTTTGAAGAACCAACTTTTTGTTTCTTTAATTTTCTGAATGATTCTTTTGTTTTCAAATTAATTTACTTCTACATTAATTTTGGTTATTTATTTATTTATTTTTTTGCTAGGTTTGGGTTTGGGTTGTTCTTTCTTTTCCATTTCTTTGAGATGAGTCATTAGGTTGTTGATGTGCTCTCTTTCTGTTTATGTAGCATCTAATGTAATAAGTTTCCCTCTTAGGACTACTTTCACAGTGTCCCACAGGTTTAGGTGTCTTGTGTCTTCATTGTTGTTATGTTTGAGGAAGTTAATGATTACGTTTTTATCTCTCGACCCAACCTTCATTCATCATAAGCTTGTTTGATTCCATGCCTTTGTGTGAGAATAAAATTTTTTTGGAGTTGAGTTCCACCTTTATTGCATTGTGGTCTGAAAAGATACAAGGTGTAATTTCAATTATTTTGATTTTGCCGGGGTTTGATTTGTGTCTTAGAATATGATATATGTTGGTGAATGTTCCATGGGCTGATGAGAAGAATATATATTCCTTAGTTTTGGGATGGGATGTTCCATATATGTCTATTAAGCACAGTTGTTCTAGTGTTGCATTTAAGTCTCTTGTATTTTTGTTTACTTTCTGTTTAGAAGATCTGTCCAACTCTGTAAGAAGGGGTGTTAAAGTCCTCATATATTATTGTGTTATAGTATATCATATTGCTCAGAACAATCAAGGTCTGCCTCATAAATCTGGGAGCATTTATGTTGGGTGTCTAAATATTTATAATTGAAATATCCTCTTGTATTATTCCCTTGACCTGTATGAAGTGACATTTGCTGTATTTTTTCATGTCTAGGGGAGCCGTAACTATTGGAACATCCAACCTTACCTTGACTGGGAAACAGATTAATTGGCTCTGACTATAGTTCCATTATTCTTATCAGGTTAGTTTCAGTATATTATTATGGCAATAACAGAATGGAACAGTGGAAGTAGAAACATGTAATGCTTCTTAAGGCTTGAATTTGAAACTTCTTTTTTAGCTAAAGCAAGTCACATGACCAAGCCCAGATTCAAGATATAAAGATTCAGACTTTACTTCTTTAGAGGGCAGAACTTCAAAATCAAATGGCAAAGGCATGATTATAGGAAAAATAAAGAGTTTTTTTTTTTTTTTTTGGCTGAGGCTGTTTTTGAACCCACCACCTCTAACATATGGGGCTGGTGCCCTACTCCATTGAGCCACAGGCGCCACCCAGATTTTTTTTTTTTTATATACATGTTATGACCTTCAAATGAGTTGGAAATTTTAATGAAATTAATCCATGCTCTCACAAGAAGAATTCAAGGCTTAAAAGATTTAAATATATTATTCAAATGTACACACCTAGTGCTTTGCAGAATTAGAATTCAATGCATGGATTGTCCGATTCTAGAGTGTGATTCAATGTATTTTGACCTTTCCCCCCTTATAAAAAATACTTTTTTCTCTTGTCATTCATAAAACATCTTCTCTGGCTTTACTGTGTACTTTAGGGACTAGTGATGTTTCTCTAGCTGATTCTTTCCCTTTGGCTAGTTCTAACTTGTTATACTAAGACTTCCTTTTTTTTTTTTTGGCCAGGGCTGGGTTTGAACCCACCACCTCCAGCATATGGGGCCGGCTGGAGCCACAGACACCACCCAGACTTCCTTTTTTGCATACTCTATCCTGTGATTCTTACATAACCTTGAACAATCTGTGTATAAGAGTCCTATGACCTTGGATGGGGAACCACTTCATTTAATTTATTTTCACAGTCTCTAACTCAGTGGTTCTCAACCTGTAGGTCCTGACCCCTTTGAGGGTCAAACGACTCTTTCACAGGTATCACCTGAGACCATCCTGCATATCATATATTTACATTACGATTCATAACAGTAGCAAAATTACAATTATGAAGTAGCAACAAAAATAATTTTATGGTTGGGGGTCCCCACAACATGAGGAACTGTATTAAAGGGTTGCAGCATTAGGAAGATTGAGACCCCCTGCTCTAAATGAAATGCTTCTTTTTCTCAAATTCTAAATATAGGCTAGAAGATGCATTAGTAATAGTGATTCCTAAGACTTTATTATGAGTAGAAATAAGTGATAATTTCATATCTTATTATAATTGTTCCAAGAATCTCCAAAATACTATTTATATTCATCCAATATTGGAAGTCAGGGTAGTTATTAAACATTAGAACATCTTGATATAAATGTTTTAATTAAGAAGTATATGTATATATTGCCTGTATTTCATATTTGTTTTGAAAATAGTACACATTGCAGTATAGTTGGCTTGTTTTGTAATCTAATGTATCTTATTTATTTTAATTAAAGCATGAATATGACAAGAATCTTTAGGCATTATGAGGCTGGCAAAATCTATGTAGTTAAGACAATAAATTTTAAAAGGTTAAAAACTGTTTTTACATATACACTTGCTAGATGATATTATTAATTGCTATTACCATAAATATTTTCCAGTTAATGAAATTATTTCCCTAACTCTGATATCTCTTCTAAGTTTGACACACATCAATGGCACTGTCCTGCTTTGTAGGCACATCAAGGCCCATATACTCAAAACAGAAATCCTGTGATCCACACATATCCATATCTCTTTCCCCCCAGTGTTCTCTATTACAGTAATGGTTGTTTTAAAAACATCAGGAAGTTACAGTCTGTTCCTTTGCCTCACACCTTCATTATCAATCAGTGTAGTCTTGTTTGCATTACCACAGAAGTCTTCTAATCCTCACTACCTATCTATTATTATAGTCCAACCTTTTTTCTCTGTTGTACATTAGAAGAGTTGTTGTGGGCCACATACACAACCACTAATGACAGCTGATTAGAAAAAAAAAAAAAAGATCCATGCATAATTGTTTGTGCTATCTGACATTGCAGATAAGAAAAAAAGTCCTCACAAAATCAGCATTCAGGTTAGACAACTCGGCCTCAGTGCTAAATGAGAAAGTTGAAAGTTACATTTTTTTTTTAACCCCAACATTATCGATGGTTTCTTATTTTATCAAGTGTAGTACTCAAATGTTTAACATGTGTCCTTTAGGCCCTCAGTTACCTAAACTCCCTGTTGCTTTGTCTTCCATTGTTATTCCCCTTACCCGTGAGGTTAAAAAAAAAAAATCACCATCCTATACTTTTCAAAATTTTCTATGTTATTCTTGGAAACTATTATAAGCCAACTTTTGCTCCATAATAAACTATCCTAAAATTAGGGGCTCAAATACATAGCTACTTACTTAGTTCATATCAATGATTTTGGATGAACTCAGACAGTCTGTTTCCCAAATTGAGCTCACATCTGAGTCGGGTTCAGCTATCAGCTTGCTGAGGTTTATTTGGTTGTCTCTGAATGAAACACCTCTTTTCTCCCACATATGGTCTCTCTTCATTCAGTTGGCTATCTCTGTTCATGTTGGGTTACATGGCTTATTCTAAGTTAAGCCTTGATACGTCAAGGCCTCAAGGGACCTAACTTAGAGTCTTGTAAGCTCAATTTCTCCACATCTGGTTGTCAGAACAAGCCACAATGCCAGCTACAATTCAAGAGATGGGTGAATAGCATCTCTTAAGGGAAGGATTATAATGAACATTTTTAATCTACTACAGAAGTTAAACAGGATTTTCGGTTTCTCAGATGATTAAAACCATACTCAGTCTCTGGGTCCTGGCAATGATGTCTCTGTTCTTCTGAAGGGGAGTAGGTCTATTATCTTGTTTCCTTTTTCTGTCTTAACACTCAACAGGATCTATTTTTCAGTCAGCCTAGACCATATGTCCTATGAGGATAGGGGCCATGTCTGTCTGTATTGTTCCTTGGATGTACTGCTTGTGCTCCATACTTTTTACTGAATAAAAACAGCATTCATTGATTTACATTAGTTAGCGATGTCTTTTTTTTTTATTAAATCATAATTGTGTACATTGGTGCAATCATGGGGCACAATGTGACTTCATATACAATCTGAAATACTTTCATTGAACTATTTAACATAGCCTTCATTATTAATGCAGAATATAAATGTCTTCATATAGTGATGAAAAGGCCATGAAGGCTAAGTTAGAGATGTCTTAAGAAGATGCTACAGACTGAATGGTTTACACTTTAAAAATTTATTTTTTCACAGTTCTGGAGACTTGAAGTCTGAAATCAAGGTGACAACGGCGTTGGCTCCTTCTATGGGGTATGCCTGAAGGGTCTATTCCAGGCCTCTCTGTGTCTTCACATTATCTTCTTTTTGTATGTATCTCTGTCCAAATTTTCCTTTTCTTTTTTTTTTTGTAATTAGGATTATTTATTTACTTTGTTATTGTTGCACTTTGGACGGGGCCGGCCTCGAACCTGCCACCATCCGCATATGGGGCCGGCGCCTACTCCTTGAGCCACAGGCACCACCCCAAATTTTCCTTTTCTTATAAAGAAAACTGCCATATTGTATTAGAGCTCAATTTAATGACCTTCTTTTTATTTAATGACCTTTGTGAAGACTTTACCACCAAAAATGATTACACTCTCAGGTACTGGGAGTCAAAACTTTAACATATGAATTTTGGAAGGAACAAAATTCAGTCTCCCTCTGACTTCCGCAAATGTGGCCCTTCTTACCTGCAAAATATATTCAGCCATCTTCACAATCCCACAAGATTTAACCCATTTCAGTATCAAAGCTAAGCCCTAAATCACATGTAAATCAGATCAATCGGACATTTAAAATATGATTCATTCTGATACAAAATTCTTCTTTAGCCAGGAACCTGTGAAATGAGGACAAAAATATTATCTGCTTCCAAAACACAATGGTGGGAGTAGATTAGAATAGACATTTCAATTTCATAAAGGAGAAATCTGGAAGAAGAAAGGGGTTATAGGTACCAAGTGGGTCTGAAATACAGCAGGGCAAAGTCTATTAGATTTGAAGGCTTGATAATTTTCTATACAAATGAGCTTAGTGCCTTCATTGTCAAATAGCAATTAAAATTAAGTGAGAACAGGCAAAATAATAACATTCTGCTGGGTTGGAAATTTCTCCATGCATTTTTGTAGTGCTGTGCTTGACTTTTTCTATTCAGTAGAACTGGCATTGAAAATATGCTGCAACTCATGTTGTGTCTAAATAGAAGTAAATTACATTTGTCTGAAAATTCAGAATGTCAATGAGTTTTCTCTTCTCTCTTCCCCTCCCTTCCCCTCCCTTCCCCTCTCCCTCCCCTCCCATCCCCCACCCCACCTCTCTCCTGCCCTTCCCCCTCCCCTCCCTTCCTCTCTTCTCTTGCTTTTCTTTTCCTCTCCTCTTCTTCATCATAAATTTTAAGACATAGAAAATATGACATTTTTCAACTTCCTATGTACACATAAGCCATACTGAATCATAAAATAAGAATTTGTCAAAAACCTTATTTTTAAACATTTTATAGTTGTCTGAAATATGCCATTAATGAGAAGATTAAATAACTGTTCTTTTGAACAGTTATTTTATCTCCTTATTAATTGCCTGACAGACAATTTAGAGCTTAAAAAAAAATGAAATAGGTGACTTCAAATTGTCAGAATGTATCTTTAAACTGTGTATGGCTGTATCAGGTTTTGGATACATCTATAGGATTTAGGTTGTTCTTAAAAGTCCATCACGACAAGGAGGGGTGGCTCACATGTTTAATCCTAGCATCCTGGGAGGCCAAGGAGGGTTCAGGAGTGGGAGACCAGCCTCAGAAAGACAGAGACTCTGTCTCTAAATAAGAGCCTGGCGTAGTTCAGCGCCTGTGGCTCAACAGGCTAAGGTGCCAGCCACGTACACCTGAGCTGGAAGGTTCGAATCCAGCCCGGACCCGCCAAACAACAATGATGGCTGAAACAAACAAACAAAAAAAATGGCTGGGCTTTGTTGCGGGGGCCTGTATTACCAGCTACTTGGAAGGCAGAGGCAGGAGACTCACTTGAGTCCAGGAATTGGAGTTTGCTGTGAGCTGTGATGCCACTGTACTCATCCAGGGTGGCAGCTTGAGGCTCTGTCTCAAAAAATAATAATAATAATAGCCTGGCGTTGTGGTGGGCACTTGTATAACCAGCTACTGGGGAGGCTAAGGCAAGAGGATGTCTTGAGGCCAAGAGTTTGAGGTTGCTGTGAGCTGTGATGTCACAGCTCTCTAACAAGTTTGACAAAGTGAAACTCTGTCTCCAAAAGAAATATGAATAAATGAATAAATAAAAGTCCATCATGTAAGTAAGGATCACAGAAGACCTAGAATTAATACAGAAGGAAACAATTTAGTGAAGATCTACATAAATGATGCTGAGAGTCATTTTTAAAAAAAAAAAAAAAAGCGAATAAATTTACCTGATAAAAAGCCAGCGGTGACTATGACTAAATCCAGAGAATCAAACAGTGCTGTCAGAAATCTTTCTGTGTTTCCAGGAATCATTTTCTGTGTCCATTTTCCTATCTGAGAGACTGTACCTTATTTTGCATTTGGGTTCACCATATATCGTACTGCTGGAACTTTACCATGCTGTAAGACACAATGGCGTTAAGAATCCTTCAATTAAAAAAAAAAAAAAAAAAGAATCCTTCAATTGATATTTGTTCAGGACTGAGGAAAAATAATTGTGTGGAGAGAAATCTCATCAAACTTCTGAAGAAGTCATCTCTATTCAGGACTGGGAAAAAAAATCCCAGTTACTGTTATCAAAATTCCACTTGAAATACAGGATATGGGCAGACATCCTTAGAGTGTGAGTTTCAACTTGAACAAACAAACAAAAAACAAATAGCACACATTATGGCATGTTTGAGAATCACAGGAAATAAGTGCAGAAAATTTAGTATAGGACTCCAGAGCATTTAAAGAAGCCAAAGCTATTTTTGGTAAAGAATCTAGTTTCTGAACAGCTGCATAGAACAGTGCTCTTTTGCTTGGATGTGACCGGATACCCATGTAAGCAAGAAGGAATCTTAATTGTTAAGTAGTTAGATTGTAAAATCAACTCTCTGAGATGATCCCATGTAGTTGGTTCTTTGTCAGCAACAATAATCTTACCATTTTTTTCTGCCTATTTCAGAAAATATAGAAATACAAATTTGTCCTTAACTGGCATAATATAATTGGAGATTCAAAGTTCCATGTACAAAGAATAGCACAAGAAAATGATAATGCTAAGAATATCTGAGAGAGGAAAAGTAAGAGGGAGGAGAGAGAGTTAAATGCATAATGGAAAAAACAAAAGGGCTTCACGGAGAGGTAGGAGACAAAATGAGTCTTCAGAAAGGAGCTTCTGGTACAGTCAGAAGTGACAAGGAGGCTAAGCTTGGTGAGATAGCATATTGAGGGCAAATCAAGCTGATCGGCCTGATTATTATCAAGGCAAATATAAGAAAATGGTGTGAAAATGCATATGTATGGATAGATAGTGCTGCTTCAGAGAGATTTCACTATGGCAGTTGTCATGGTGAACTGAGGAAACATATGGAAAAGCAATAGAAAATGTGAGACGCTTATGGCCACATCTATATTAATTGCAGCACCATTTCTCAATTACTACTGTGAAGATCTCAAAATCCTTTGCATGTGGCTTTCCAGAGTCACTGCCAGTCAATCAGAGTTGGCAGCTAAAAAAAGAAAAGCATGTATTACATTGGTCATGGTTGAGTTAATCCAAATTCAAGTTTTAACTCCACCACTGATTGGTGCTTTTGGTAAGTCACAACCTCCCTAAACTGTATTTTCTTCATTGGTCACATAAAAACAGTGATTTTCTGGGGTACCTAAAAAATTTATTTTTAGCATCATGTGAACTAATATATGTGAGATTATTTTGTAAATATACAAAATTGTCATGCAAATTTCAGAAGACATTCTCTTTTTACACATCTTCATTGAGTTAATATTATATTTGACATCTTCATTTTCCTATCTAGTTAAGTTTAGAAATCCATATTATTTTTTCTTTGAATTTTGTAGGTACATTTTTGAAGTACAACAGGTCTCATGCACCAATACTAAAATAATTGTTGTTAATATTTTCGATTTATTTTCTTTTCATTTTTAGAGTGCAGTGGTATGATCATAGCTCACAACAACCTCAGATTCTTGGGCTAAAGTGATACTCATATCTCAGCTTCCCGAGTAGCTGAGACTACAGGTGCCCATTAAAAAATCTGGCTACTTTTTCTATTTTTAGTAAAGATGAGATTTGCTCTTTCTCAGGCGGATCTCAAATGCCTGAACTCAAGAAATCCATCTGCCTTGGCATCCCAGAGTGCTAGGACTACAGGCATGAGCCACTGTACTTATTTTTCATTTCTTAAGAAAAATGAGTTATTTTATGTGTTGATTAACTGCTTTGATATAGTTAGATTTCTACGTAGAGTGTTTTTTCACTATGCAAATCTGTCTATGTTTTCTTTTCTGCTGATTTACCAGAATAAAAAATATTTTGCCAGGATAGAAATTGCTTTATTTTTTTTTTTTGTGCCTGGTTATTTGTAAAAAATATGAAATTGTTGATAATTATGGGAATATGAATTATTATACTTGTTTCATTAAAATAATTTATACAGTGAGTTATAAATAAAATGGGGAAAAAATGGAAGTCACTGAAGATATAGACAGGAATTTTCAATTGAGATGGACCAAGAATTATTAAGTTATTTCTTTCCTATAAACGTTTTTGAAACAACATGTACTGTTATTTTCTGTTCAGTTCTTGGCTATGCAATGTAATTTTCAGTCATCGTCTTTATTCCTTTCACTGAATCAAATATTTTATTTTAAGGATAATGCTCTATCACCAAATATTGTGGTGTAAGATATAAAATTTGCATATGTATGTTTCGTTCTTTACAGGACAAAGGCAAACCAAATGCCTGACAAAGAACATGCAGTATTGATGCAGACAAAAATAACAAAGGTGAAAAGTGACATGTAGCTGCAATCTATGCAAAATTCATGAATAGCATAAAAATTATGGATGAGGATAATTTTGCATCTCAAGATGGAAATTCTTGATAGGGAAGGGGTCCCAGATCCTACTTTTACTCTCTGTAAAGTGTTTTAAGGTGTTATGGAAAAAGTGATACAATACCCAGAATTCTGAAGGGGCTGCAGTCAGCTAAATATTCACTAATGAGCTTCTCTTTCATCTTAAATTATTTTGATGAAGGGAAAAATTTATGTTGCTGTGTAAAATGTTGTTGTTATTGTTTTTTAACTGCTTCCCTACCTTAGTATAGACCTGTCATCTTACTTCTTCAAGTACATAATCACTTTTTCCTTCCTACAATGAATCTGGTTGAATTTTAGCTCAAATAAATTGATCATGAGACATCTGCCCAGTGTCCACTTCTTACCTTCATTGAAATTGAGAAAAAAAAAAAAAAACACTGAAGTGATGTATTTTTTAAACATATTTAACAATATGAGTTGCCATTTCAACTGAGCAAAGTGAATTAATTCCACTTAGTATTTTAACATTAAAGATATTTTTATGCCCGGGATTCCCCCCCAAAGACCACACCACCAGACAAGTTGAATTAACAAGGAGTCCTTTTATTGAAGAGCTGGCTGGCGACTGCCTCAGTGTCCCAACATGGGGTTTCTGGGTGAAGCCCTGAGGCTCTGACTTAGAAGGCAAAATTCTTCTGGGGGCAAGTAAACATAGTTACAGAAATGAAAACAGCAGTTAGGGGAAATCATGAGAGCACTTAGTAGTTCTTTTTACAAAGCAAATACAATCTACAATGTCCTAAGGTAGTGTAAGGAAGGGGACTCACAGGTGAGGGTCATAAACAAAATGATCATAAAAAGGGATAATCACCAAGGGTATACTCATGAGTGCAGTCAGCAACCTACATTGCTAACAATCCTAGTTAAATGCATTCACAGTTATACAATGGGAAGGCAAACAAGAGCAACCAGTTTTGAAGGTAATGGAATATAATAGAAAAGGATTAAACGGTAGAGTGGGGTCAAATTTGCTCTGTTAACATTTTTATATCATATACAGATGGCATGAAGACCACCCTAACATAATCACAAGGGTTGTTGTCATAAAACTAGTTAGTGACTTTCTACACAATAGTAATAATTCTAGCAGTTCTAACCAGGTACACTTAAAATACCATGCAATGGGCCGGGAGACAAGTGGAACCTTTTTTTTTTAAATGCAATAAAATGTAACAAAACAACAGAATGGAATCAGACCCACTTTGTCTTTCCATTGATTCTCAGGAAAAGGAATTATATCAAAATGGAGTTTAGGCTTGCTTCTCTCTTACCCTAACAATATAAATCCTACCCTAGCAAAATCTTTCCTACCAGGTATCATAAAAAGTTTAAGTCATTCTAATAGTGAATTTTATTTTCAAATTCCTATATATTATAGCAGTTAGATGATACTTTTGTATTTAAGAAAAATGAGTTTAAATTCTATTAAACTTCTACTCTAGCTAAGTTTGTTGTCTTACTTTTGTCATATTATTTAACAATTACATCATATACTTTTGTTCAGCATTTTTGTTTTTTTTAAACCCAGACTAGTGTAAAATCATAAATATCTCCCATTCTTCATCTGTCAAACCTTAGATAACTACTGATATTTTAAGACAGAGAAGAATGAAGATCACCAGGAAAACTGTACTTCTTTCAAGTCTCAACATACTTGCTTCTTGAAGTCCTTGTAGACAAAGGCCATTTTTATCAGTCTCTTCAAGATAAAAGACCTGACCTACTGGATTGGTTCTCTGTCACAGTGGGGACAGGACTGAAGACAGGTCAGCTGACCCCTCAGCTTCATATACACAAGAGTAGACAACACTTCCACGTGCCATTAGGAGACAAGCCTAATTATGCTCACAGCTGTGTCACTCACGGAGACTTACCTGCAGCAATCTGGCTTTCTGCTTCCTTTCCTAGAATTCTCAACCATGGAGAGAAAACTTTCTAGTCTCTAGTGTTGCTTCTGCTCATGCTAACTTGAATCATTAACTGGTTCCAGCTGTTCTTCCATAGCAACAGACAGTTTCACATCTGCAAGGCCATTTGGATCTGTGATGTGAGTGACAAAGATCACTGCTTGAGTATGTTTTGTAATTTTAGATTGTAGTTAGAATTGGAGTCAATTTAAAATGAGAAGTTTTGATTACCTCGTATTCCAACTACATGATGGCTTTCAACACGTCTATATTCAGGTTGAAAACTGAACTCTGCAATTTAAAATCTACACTAAAACATGTAGAGATTACACACATATACAGGCAACAAAAATCAAGGACCTAAAACTAAAAATAAACTGGGATCTCTCATTAACTGTGCATAAAAAGAAGAATGTTGAATTTTTACTAATGAGCTACATGATCCCTACAAGTCAAGTAACATCTCAGGATCCTTTTCTTTATAAAGTAGGGTAGAATTAGAAAATGTCTAATGATACTTTTGCTCCTAATTTTTGATATTATAATTTAATTTCACTAGGGAGCAGAACTACCAAAATATCACAATTATATGTCAAATGAAGATTTTATTATAAAACATCAAGTGTACTATAAATTAAAAAGATAGTTCTGAAAATTTCATAAAAACAAAAATAGACAGTAAATTAATCCTGAGTGTAATGGCAATGAAATGCGATATTCAAAATCTAATGTTTTAGAAAATAAAAGTGAATAGTAAGACTAGTGTGTTCAGTCCTTATTGGTCTCTACCAGGAAAATAAACACGTGTGTAATTTTATCACTGACTTAACATTATCCCTCAAGCTGAAAGGACGGTTGAACAGACAGTGGGCCATACAAATGTGGCTCTATCTCAGTCTCTCAGATTTTGATGTCACTCGTAGTGCTGAAATATAGAGTGACCCAGACTCTGGCTACGTCTTTCTGAATTAAGGTGAAGATAGGGGACAGGATATGAGGAAAGAAACCCACCAGCATGTAGCTTGAGATATTCATGAATCAGCCTATTGACCCCAACTCTGACTGTGGTCACCAGGAGTTTCTGCCATTACCTAGTGGCCAGTTAAATTAATACACATTTACAGATTATCGTGAGGCTTTCACACAGCAATAGTCATGCAAATGCACTCAGCACACAGAGCCAGTAATATGACAGAGGGGGATATGAACCATAGCAACTGATGCTGACTAGTGATCTAGCAAGTTCTGCTTTCCTCAAACATCACCTGACTGAGGGAGAGCATTGCTTCCCAGAAGGGCTTCCAGCAAGTGCAAGAGAAGGGAAGAGGCCTCAGAATCCTTACAGCAGTCTCTCCTGGTTTCTTGGCCATGGTCAGTTTCTGTGTGGCTAATGTGGCCCTCTGTAGGAATGTCAGTAGCTGACATCTTTAGCTGCCTTTTGGCTTTGATTTCTTCTCAGGTCTCCAGGATGCCTGGCCCCAACAGGTGTCACCTCGTTACCTTGGTCCACCACTGTAAACGGAGTCACTTAATGAGTACATTTTGAGAAATTTAGGATCAGAAGACATTATTATATATCAAGAGGTTCTCTCCTGCATTGTTTTTTTGTGGTGCAGTTACCAGCCAACCTGTGAATAGAGATCTTTATAAAGAAATGCATGATGCTGCAAAATCTGAGTGATTCACAGGAATGCTATTTTTTTACTATTCTGTTTTCTATAAGTAACAAATATATTTCATTTATTTAATTAATGTTTTCCTCATTTGATGAAGCTACAGAGTGAACATTTTATTAGAGAGAAGCCCAGACACTGACACAGTTCTATTTTCTTTGAGAGACTGGTAATAGAAGGATGGAATGTCCTACTTACCTACATTTTTCTATCAGCTCTGCTGAATAAATTATTAGTGAACATTAGATCATTTTTCAAATACCAGCTGTGTTTTGTTTTTTTTTTTTGAATGGATAAAAGAATGAGAGCCTTCTCCTAAATTCCTCTGAAGGGAAAGACTGGGATTTAATATATATATATATATATATATATATGATAAATATATATAATATATAATAAAATATACATATACATATATTTTATTATATATTATATATAAATTAATAATACTTATTAATTATTATATAATAATATTTATATATATCCTATATAATATATAATTATATTATATATGTATATATTTTATATATATTATGTATATATATGAATTGTTAGGTAAATACCTAGGCTCAGACATAAAAGTCATTGTGTTCTGAAAGAATCAGAAGAGGCAGAACTAAAAAAAATTTTTTTTAAACTTGTGATTTTCATCTCTTTCCTTTTCTCCTAATAAATTGGGATATGGTATATATATTTTGAATTATTTTTTTCAAGTCCTCTGAGGATGTTTAGTCAGTTCATATTAAATATTAGAGAAACAATGGAAATTAGATGATCTAATTGGACTTAAGTATCTCTTTATGTTCATATGCTGTATTTAATGAAAATAATCTGCCTTTTTTGAAGATGGTCTGCAGCCAGCTTTCTGCAGATGCTCCCATCCAGAAGGAGAGTTAAAAGAAATAAATTTAGCGAGAAAGCCAACGGTTTGGAGCTGAGCCAAGAGACAAGGTCGAGGAATGCACATCAACCCTGCTGGAGCGACCTGTGACCCCAAGGGTACAAATAAAAGCTCAGAATCCAACACAGAGTAACCGATTCTCTAGGGTAAGACAGAGACCAGCTGAAAATAAGACAGAGCCACTTAACCCCACCACATCAAGAAGGCCCCCAGTTGCGCAAGCAGTAGCAAAGTACAGGTTGGCAAAACTCTAGGGGGAAAGGTACAAACATCAGTCTCAGCTTACAGGCAAAGGAAGGACTGGTCAATCACTACTCCTAGAACCCCCAACCCAACTGATTCTTACCTACTCACCCAGCCACGGTGCAAAATAAATATGGGGTGGAATCAGCAGAAAAGCTCTGGAAACATGAACAACTAGAGTAGATCAACCCCCCCAAGGAACAATTTGGCAGACACAAATGACAATCTTATGCATGAACACATGGGTGAGATGTCAGAAATTGAATTCAGAATTTGGATTGCAAACAAGATCAATAAAATAGAGGAAAAATTGGAATTAGAAATCTGGGAGTATTTCAAAAATTGCCTCAAGAAGTCAAGGAATTCAAGGACCAAATGACCAAAGATTTTGACACATTGAGACAAGAAGTTGCAGCCCTCAAAGATCTGAGAAATACAGTAGAAACCCTCAGTAACAAAATGGATCAAGCAGAAGAAAGGATTTCTGACATGAAAGACAAAGCTTTTGAACGCTCCCAAACCTACAAAGAGCTAGAGAAATGGAAGGCAAAAATGGATCATTCTCTCAGACAGCTTTCGGATAACTCGAAGAAAAACAATATTCGTCTCATAGGGATACCTGAAAATGATGAAGTGGTGTCTCAGGGCCCAGAGTCTCTTCTTTATGAGATTATGAAAGAGAATTTTCCAGACATGCCAAGAGATTCTGAAATTCAGATAGCAGAAAGTTTCAGAACCCCAGCATGACTCAACCCGAATAAGTCATCCCCGAGGCACATTATAATTAAGTTCACTAAAGTTAATATGAAAGAGAAAATTCTGAAAGCAACCAGATGCAAGAAATCTATTACCTACAAGGGGAAGAATATTAGAATAACTGCATATCTCTCTGATCAAATCTTAAAAGCTAGAAGAGAATGGACATTGGCTTTTAATCTCCTAAAACAAAATAACTTTCAACCCAGGATCCTGTACCCAGCTAAACTGAGTTTCATCTACAATGGAGAAATTAAATACTTTAATGACCTCCACATGTTGAAGAAATATGCTATAACCAAACCAGCTCTCCAGGATATTCTCAAACCTATCCTCCATAATAATCTGCGTCATCCTCCACCATAAAAGTTTTCTGACCCAGAAACTTCTTAACAAATTCAAACTTCCACAGTGATGAAAGGATTAAAAATGTCCACTAGATTTTCTACAGATTTATCAATTTGTTCTGTTAATGTAAATGGCTTAAATTGTCCTCTAAAAAGGCATAGGTTGGCTGACTGGATACAAAAACTCAGGCCAGATATCTGTTGAATACAAGAATCTCACCTTACCTTAAAAGATAAATCTAGACTCAAGGTGAAGGGATAGTCATCTATATTACAGACAAATGGAAAACAGAAAAAAGCAGGTGTTGCAATCTTATTTGCAGATACAATAGGCTTTAAACCAACCAAAATAAGGAAAGATAAAGATGGTCATTTCATATTTGTTAAAGGTAATACTCAATATGATGAGATTTTAATTATTAATATTTATGCACCCAACCAGAATGCACCTCAATTTATAAGAAAACCTCTAATAGACATGAGTAACTTGATTTCCTCCAGCTCTATAGTAGTTGGAGATTTTAATACTCCTTTAGTAGTGCTGGATAGATCCTCCAGTAAGAAGCTAAGTAAAGAAATTTTAGATTTAAACTTAACCATTCAACAACTAGATTTAACAGACATCTACAAAACATTTCATCCTAATAAAATAGAATACATATTCTTCTCACAGCCCATGGAACATACTCCAAAATTGATCACATCTTAGGTCACAAATCTAACCTCAGCAAATTTAAAAGAATAGAAATTATTCCTTGCATCTTCTAGGACCACCATGGAATAAAAGTTGAACTCAGTAATAACAGGAATCTGCATACTCAAACAGAAACATGGAAGCTAAATAACCTTATGCTGAATGATAGATGGGTCAGAGACGAGATTAAGAAGGAAATCACCAAATTCTTGGAACAAAATGACAATGAAGATACGAGTTATCAGAACCTCTGGGATACTGCAAGGCAGTCCTGAGAGGGAAATTTATAGCACTGCAAGCCTTCCTCAAGAAAACAGAAAGAGAGGAAGTTAACAACTTAATGGGATATCTCAAGTAACTGGAAAAGGAAGACCATTCCAACCTGACACCCAGCAGAAGAAAAGAAATAACCAAAATCAGGGCAGAATTAAATGAAATTGAAAACAAAAGAATTATACAACAGATCAATAAATCAAAAAGTTGGTTCTTTGAAAAGGTCAATAAAATAGATAAACCTTTGGCTACTGTAATCAGTAAAAAAAGAGTAAAATCTCTAATTTCATCAATCAGAAATGGAAAAGACGAAATAACAACAGACCCCTCAGAAATTCAAAAAATCCTTAACAAATATTACAAGAAACTTTACTCTCAGAAATATGAAAATCTGAAGGAAATTGA
>CAUYON010065003.1:0-11371 GCA_963573935.1 Arctocebus calabarensis
TTGTGGCGGACGCCTGTAGCCCCAGCTACTTGGGAGGCGGAGGCAGGAGACTCGCTTGAGCCCAGGAATTGGAGGTTGCTGTGAGCTGTGATGCCACAGCGCTCTATCCAGGGTGACAGCTTGAGGCTCTGTCTCAAAAAAATAATAATAATAATCATCTCCACTTTCAGGCTGCTTCGAGGTACTCCTGGAGATGATGTGTCAGGTGTCCAGCCTGGGACCTGGCCAGAGCCAATGTTCAACATCCCCGACATCCCCGAGGCACCTAGTGCTTCATGAGGGCTGTGTGCCAGAAGCAGGAGCCAGGGCATTTGGGGGTTACCTGTCAGACTCAGGGTGGGGTTCAGGGAAAGAACAACATGGGAGAAAAGTGTCTCCAGTCTTCCTCAGCCAGACGGGCCTGTGGGTTTGGTCTGAGCTGACACCCTCCTGGCTGCCTAGAGGAACCCACCTGTCTAGAGTTTGTCCCCAGAGGGACTGATGACACTATAAGGAGGTGACTTTGTCCTCAGAAATTTAGGTCAAATCCCATCATCAGAAATTGGTCCAACTGTTCTCATTGGGAATCCCGCTGCCCTGTTGATAAGTGGAGCACCTGTGCATTTCTGGGGGACATGGGGAGAGTCAGCAAGCATGGGGGGTTTCTCTTGGCCAGATCATACTCCTAGGTGGGGCCCTTCCCTGTCTACAGCTTCCCATGAGGTGGTGGTAAGGAAGGGATTCCAGAAAGATGTCCTCAGGTGAGACATCTCACAGGTAAATTGCCCTTGTCCACCCAGATCCGGAACATAAAGCCACCATTCTGGCATGTCTCTGTCATAGTAGGTGATTCGAGAGGATCTTTTTTTTTTTTTTTTTTCTGAGACAGAGTCTCACTTTGTCGCCCTCGGTAGAGTGCCCTGGTGTCATAGCTCACAATCTCAAACTCTTTGGCTCAAGTGATCCTTCTGCCCTCAGCCTCCCAAATAGCTGGGACTACAGGCACCTACCACAATACCCGGCTAGTTTTAGAGATGGGGTCTCGTTCTTGCTCAGGCTGGTCTTGAACTCCTAAGCTCAGGCAATCTGCCCACCTTGGCCTCCCAGAATGCTAGGATTATAGGTGTGAGCCATGGTGTTCGGCCAGGGGGGGTCTTTTATCCGGTTGCTCAAAGCCCTGTTTGGCCAGAACATTTACTTCTTCGTTTATTATTATCATTACTGACACTCATAATAACACATTAAAAAGGGCTTTTAGGCCTGGTGCAGTAGGGAGGCTGAGGTGAGATGATTGCTTGAGGTCAGGAGTTGGAGACCAGCCTGAGCGAGAGCAAGACCCTGTCTCAACTAAAAATAGAAAAATTAGGCTGACATGGTGGTAGCTCCTGTAGCCCCAGCTACTCGGAGACTGAGGCAGAAGGATGGCCTAAGCCTAGGAGTTTGAGGTTGCTGTGAGCTATGGTGATGCCACTGCATTCTAGTGAGCAAGACCCTGTCTCAAAAAAGGGGGGCTTTTATTTAATCCTTACAACAATGCCACTTTACCAATGGAGAAACTGAGGCTGAAAGAGTGAAGCAGTTTACTCAGGCCTTGTGATGCCTTTCCATTCAACATGAGCAAGGGCAAAGAAAAAGTCAGGCATAGCCCTTGTCCCAAGAGACTAGAGGTAACCCACAGGAAAAGATCAATTGGTGATCAAAGACATATATGTCAAGACCTGCGTGCTTAAAGACCCAGAGGTGGAGGAGAGCAAAAGGCCTGTATGGATCGGCAGGTGCAGGCTTCACAGACAAGGGTTGTGGGAGTAGATAGAGGTCCAGGTACAGAGATTCAGGGGTAGTATTTGAGGGGTGGGGCCCAGAGGTTGTAGGGAATAATGTTCTGCATGCTTGAATTTTCTGGGGCACTTGGGAATCCTAAAGATCTTTAGTCCCCCCTTGCTGAGACTGTGACTCTGTAGGTCCAGGGCAGAGGCTTGGCGTCTGCATTTGTGATTCTGAGACTTCAGCAGAATCTTTGCCTCCTCTTTGCACCCCGTGTCTGGTCAGGCTTGAATGGGGTTCAGAGAGGATAAGGCATGGTCTTCCTGAACCAGGTGCCTGGGAGGGTGGCCAAGCTAGTGATAGAGGAGCCTCCTGTAAAGGCGCAGTCACCCCTGCCAAGGTGGCCATAACTGCTGTGGCAACACTAACTCCAGCCTGAGGGTGAGACTCAGCCCCACTCCTCTCCAGTGTCCAGCCATGACCCTGGGCCAGTCGCCTCCAGGTGTCTCTCTCTGAGCCTCAGCATGGCATTTGTAAAATGAGGACCATACGGCCTGGCCAGGTTGAGAGTAAATGAGCTGGAGCACGTGAGAGCCCTAGAGCAGGAAAGCAAGAGGCCAGTGCAGGGCACAGGGTCAGCTGGAGGACTGGCAGGACAGAGGGATGGAGGGATAATAGGGTGAAGGCAGGGCAGGGCCAGGCAAAGAGAATAGCTCGGCTTTGATAGAACATTGGCCTAAAGCTTGGCTGGGAGTCTGGGCACTCTGTGCCAGCAGGAGCCCCTCCGCAGGTACCTAGGATACAGAGGTCCTGGGGACCAAGAGAGCTTTGCCTGACCTCTCCTCCCTCAGAAGGGACAGGGCCGTGTCTCCCCTTCAGGCCAAGGCAAGCAATGTGCCTCAGTGAGTGGCTTCTCTCTCCTTCCTCCTCTACCTTTTGCAGGGCTCCTTGGCCACCCACCTCCCTGCCTCCTGTCAGGCCCCCCAACCCTGCAGCTGCTCTTACACTGCTCCCCAGGGTCTTATCTGGCCTGAGGCCTGTGTCCTGCTAGGGACCAGGCGAGTAAGGGCTTGCTGGGCTGCAAAGTGGGTCCTGGAGCATCTGACACTACTCCCCCAGCAATCTGAGTTTTCCCCAGGTTTGGGGGAAGAGGCCTATGGGTTACTCACTGAATTCCCAAGTCAAGAGAGTCTGTTGGTGCCAGAGCAGACTCCTGGAATCCTCCAGGCCCAGAATGAGTCCTCACCACATCAGCCAACCTCCAGCCTCTCATGGGTTTCCAGCGGGAAAACCTAAGGCTTAGGTTGCTAGGTCACCCCTGAAGCTACACAGTGAGAGCTGAGCCAGGGTGAGTAGCCTGGGCAGGCTGGGAGAGGGCCTTGTGAGTGAGGTGGACAGAGCAGTAAGGGCCCTGAGGGAGGGGAGAACAGGGGGGGCCCAGATGTGGAAGGGTAGAGGTGGAAGTAGAGCTATGGGGGCCCAGAGTAGGGAGAGGGCAGAGATGGTCTAGGCCAAGGACTGAGGAGAAGGAAGCAGTGACTCCTTGTCCTTGACTTTCTATTTCGAGTCTGATCGATACTGTAGGGGCTCAGGATGGAACTGGGAGCCTTGGTCAGCCTGGGATGGGGTGAGTCAGTGTCCTTGGGGCTCAGAGTTCTGCCTGCCTGAGCTCTGACCCTTTGCCCCACCTTGCCCCTCTCCCATGGACACTGGGCCCATTTCCATTTCCATCTTGCCTCATCTTGGAAGCAGATTCCCTAGTTCGAATCCCACTTTGGCCAATTTTTAGCTGTGTGACCTTGGGCAATTTAGTTAGCCTTCCCTGTGCCTTAGTTTCTCCATCTGTCAGGCAGGAATAACAGTAGCATCTCTCCCATAGGGGTGTTGTGAAAATCAAATACTTGCACAGGGTTTAGACCAGTGCCTAGCCCGTAAGAAGCGCTCAGTAAAGATTAGTAAGGATTAAGGGGTGGGTAAGCACACCGACCAGGCATCATCAGGCTTTGGAATTCCGTAACATGGACATGGGACTCCCTTCCTTCCTGCACTCTGTCCCAACCCCACCCCGCCACACACAAGAGGAAGACAGTGAACAATAGTCTTCTGTCTGCAGGGCAGAGTGGGGTGACCCTCATGGGGTGTCTGGAGGTCAGTATTCTTATACAAATGAGAGGGGGAAGAAGGTGCCGGCTCTGCATTCTCTCTGCCTTTCCCCAGCCTCCAGATGTTTTTTGAGGTCTGAGGCCAGGTATTCCAGGTTCGGATGGGATTGAGGGAGCTTCCATGTGTGGGAGCCCTAGGGCTATTGTGACACACGCCCCTTCGATGCTGAAGTTTTGTCTCCCACAGAAGCACCAGGTCTGGGAGGGCAGCCATCCTGCTCAGGCCTGGTGCGTTGCCATGGTGACCTGGAGCCTCCCGGCCCCACTACACAGGCCCCTCTGAAAAATTTATCAGGAAAACTTCCGTGTTTAAAAATTAACCATGGGATTGAAATATTAAAGATGAGCTGCTTTAGGCAAGGCAGAGGGCAATGGATTTGGGGGTAGAGGAGCCAAGTCCTTTGCTCCTGACAGGATGGCAGCTGCCCATCACCCCGGCTTCCAGGGCCCCAGCCCTATCTGTGAGATCTGGGGCCTCCTATGTCGTTTTATGCTGGGGCCAGGGTAAGGGTGTGCTTCCCAGCTCCCGATTGCAACCCCACAGACCCTTGTCTCCTTCCATTGACACTTCTGGGCCTCCCTTTATCCTACCTGAGGATAGACACTTCCATTGACACTTCTGGTTGCCTTCTCTGGCTGGTGTATGTGGCAAGGGCAGGCTGAGCTGGCCCAGAGCATGGGCTGTGCCCAGGAATGAGCCTCCTAACCCTGCTACCCAGTGAAAGAGCAGGGTCTGGAGGAAGAGGAGCTTGTGCAGAGCGTTTTGCCCCAAAATCAATGGTCTCCTGAGCTACTGGGGCTGGGTCATCCCCTCCCTGGGGCCACTCCCTGTTCTGGGGTTCCCCTGACTCCCACCATTGGACATACCCAGATTGACCCCCCTCTGTCCTCCTCCATGCCAGCCCGTCCATCTGGCCCAGGTGAGCTTTGTCATCCCAGCCTTCAACTCAAACTTCACCCTGGACCTGGAGCTGAACCAGTGAGTGTGGCCTTGAGCCCAGGAAGAAGGGCAGGAGGTGGGGTGGGCAGAGCATGGCTTATATGGGAAGAGGGCTGGGGAGGATGGCCAGGCTAGGGGACCTGGATCCTGAGGTGGGGCAGGACCCAAGCCTGACCTAGCCTCCATGACCCCTTCCTTCTTCCTTCCCTTTTGGTTTCAGTCACCTGCTCTCCTCACAATACGTGGAGCGTCACTTCAGCCGAGAGGGGCCAACACAACACAGCACTGTGAGTGCCTTTGGAAGGGGGCAAAGTGGGATGGAGGTGCTGTTTCTGTGGTCAGTGATGTAGGGACAGGTGACAGTAGAGACAAGATCAGGGTTCTACTCAGCATGGGCCTGGCCCCTTGAGACCTCTCATCTCTCCCTACCTGGGAGGCCTCAAGTGTCGGCAGTGTCTGGCTGAATAGTGTGGGCCCTGAGCTCCCTGCCCAGCCCTGGAGGTCTCGTTCCCAGTCAGCCATCCTGCTGTGGAGAGGGCACACAAGGACCCTCATTGTTCCATGTCCACTATACCAGAAACACCCCCTCCAAAGACTCTTCAGGGAGGGGCAGTTGAAGAAATGTGCCCTCTTGCTCAGTACCAAGACCCCAGAATTGGGTGGTGCCTGTGGCTCTGTGGGTAGGGCACTGGTCCCATATACCGAGGCTGGTGGGTTCAAACCAAGCCTGGGTCAACCTGCAACAAAAAAATAGCCGGGTGTTGTGGCAGGTACCTGTAGTCCCAGCTACTCAGGAGGCTGAGGCAAGAGAATCGCCTAAGCCCAGGAGCTGGAGGTTGCTGTGAGCTGTGTGACGCCACGGCACACTACGCCACGGCACTCTACCGAGGGCGATAAAGTAAAACTCTTTCTATACAAAAAAAAAAAAAAAAAAAAAGACCCCAGAATTCCCAGCTGCCTAGGACACCAGGGTCCAGCCCCTGGAGGCTGGAGCCTGAACAAAGATGAATGAATGTCTATAAATAGCACCCCCCACCACCAGCCTGTTCAGTAACTGGAGCACAAGTAATTCTGCAGGAAGCAGAGTTGGGGAAGGAGGGCACTGCTGGTCCCCTCTGACCCATGAGCCCAGCCAGGAGGACACAAACTGCTCAGACTTCTCAGCCATAGACCACGAATTCAGGGGTGTCCAGGAGACAGCATGTGAGTCTGTGTGTTAGGAGTGAGTCCACAGCAATCATCCAATTAAATGAGATAGTGTGTGGTAACTGCTCAGAGCAGTGCCTGACACATAGTAGGTGTTAAATGTTAGCTGTTACTCTCCAAGGATCTCTTTACCATCCCCAGCAAGTGGCTAAGAACCGCTGCGGTAGTCCAATGTCCTCACTTTATAGGTGAGGTGAAGGAAGCCCAAAGAGGGCTGGGAATTTGCCCAGGTGACACAGGAAATTAGGAGCCCCCCCAGTGTAGAACCAGGCTCCAGAGCCCCAGGGACTGTGGCCACCTACCCAAAGGGCAGCTCAGTGGCTCTGGCTGTCTTGCCTCGTGTTGGGCCAGGAGCATGCCCTCCTTACTGTTCTCTCCTCCAGGGAGCTGGAGACCACTGCTACTACCAAGGCAAGCTCCGAGGAAACCCTTACTCCTTTGCTGCCCTCTCCACCTGCCAGGGGCTGCAGTGAGTATGGGGAGGGCTGGGCAGCAGGGACAGGCTGCCTGGGAACAGTAGAGAGTACTCTTTCTAAAACCTTGCTCTCCACAGTGGGGTCTTCTCTGATGGGAACTTGACTTACATTGTGGAGCCCCAAGAGATGGCTGGGCCTTGGGGACCCCCTCAGGTGAGCCCTGCACAGTCCCTACCTGTCCCTCCAAAGCCTTGTCATGCTTGTCCAACAGCTATTGCTGCCATCTTCTCCTCTTCCTCCCTCAGTAATCCCAGCCTCACTGCCCTCCTCAGTGACCCCAGCTCTGGTTGCCTTCTCTGTGCCCACAGCTCCAATGTCCCCTCTGTCCCTCAAGTGACCTGTCATTGGGCTCCAATGTCCTTTGCCCCTGTCTCTCTGGGCACCCCCAGGCCTTGACCCCGGAATCTGAGCATCTGGGAGATCAGATCCGACATGGGAGCTCTGGCCAGTTCTGGGTCACCCTAGGGTGGGGTGGGAGGAAGGGCTGGAGCTATCCCCCCAACTGGGCCCAGAACAGACCTGGTTGGCCCCCTAAGAACTAATTCCTCCCTCATTGCAGGGACCCCTTCCCCACCTCATTTACCGGACCCCTCTCCTCCCAGCACCCCTTGGATGCAGGGAACCAGGTAAGGGAGGGAAAGTGGGGTTGAGGGTGGGGTGGGGAGACTGTGCCCTCCTCACCTGCCTCCTCCCCACAGGCTGCCTCTTCACTGCCCCTGCACCTCCAAATCGGCCAAGACTGAGAAGGAAAAGGCAGGTATGGGGGCCCGGGCCCACACAGACCTCATGTCATGGTCCAGAGCAGGACACCCCATCCATGGCTGGGGCAAAGGAGGGCTCAGACTGTTGTGTCTCGGAGCCACCTCTAGGAATAGGTCCCCACTGGTATCTACACAGGTCCCCAGCATAGCAAACTGAGGCTGCCTACCCTCGTTCCAGAGCTGGGGATGAAGGGGACCCTCTGCTAGTGGGAGACTGGCAGTAGCCCTGGCTGGAGCTGAGATCCCCCCAATCTTTCCTGGAGTCTGTCCCTGGTTTGGCCATGAGGTCAGACATGGAGGGGACTGATTCCAAGTGCCCACCCACCCCCCAGGTCCGCAGGGGCCACCCTACGGTGCACAGTGAGACCAAGTATGTGGAGCTGATTGTGATCAATGACCACCAGCTGGTGAGTTCCCAGGCTGAGGGGACACTGGGATAAGGGGTGCAAAAATATCATCATCTTCCTCTCTTCTTGCTCCCAGTTTGAGCAGATGCGACAGTCAGTGGTCCTCACCAGCAACTTTGCCAAGTCTGTAGTGAACCTGGCCGATGTGGTAAGCAGCCCTCTCTCCCTTCCCTCTCCTTCATGTGACCCACCCCACCACACACATGTAAGAGCACTGTCAGCCCCTGGCCCCTACTTCTTGGAAGGCAGACTGAGGCCCTCCTACAGCCCTGTCCCCTCACACCTACTCCCACCCTCCAGTCCCCTCTTCTCTCCCGTGCCCAGATGTACAAGGAGCAGCTCAACACCCGCATTGTGCTGGTTGCCATGGAAACATGGGCAGATGGGGACAAGATCCAGGTGCAGGATGACCTCCTGGAGACCCTAGCCCGGCTCATGGTCTACCGGCGGGAGGGTCTGCCTGAGCCCAGTGATGCCACCCATCTCTTCTCGTAAGTCCCCCATGCCATACACCGTGCCAAGCTTTGCTGGTTGCTTAGTGCTTAGGGTTATTTAGCCCCTTTCCCTGTGCCAGGTGCTCTTGTCAGTCTGGGGACTGGGCTCACCTTGCACCAGCAGGTACCTGCTACCTGCTGCCAGTCACAAGCACTCTCCCCTGCATCTTAGGTTGATGCCCTGTGTCTTGGCCATGGTGGTCCTCTTCTGCCCCTCACCTCCTCTTCTGGCTTTCCCCTGTCACACTGTCCCAACATCCCTTCCTCAGGGACCCAGTGCCTAACGAGGGGAAAATCAAATAAAAGGGCCTTGCAACTAGAGATTATCTCATAGGAACCTCTGTTGGCTTATGGGCAAAGGAGCCTCAAGGAGGGGGAGGGGCTTTCCTGAGGTCATACAGGCTGCTGTGAAGGGCAGTGCAAGTCTTACTCCCCAAGGAAAGACTGTAGTGTCAGGGGCTCCCCCAAAACCCTGATTCAATCCAAGGGAGCCACCATGGGGAGGGAGGGCGGGTTACCCTGACAACCCTCTCCCTTCCAGGGGCAGGACTTTCCAGAGCACCAGCAGTGGAGCAGCCTATGTGGGGGGCATCTGCTCACTCTCTCGGGGTGGGGGTGTGAATGAGGTGAGCAGTGAGGGGACGTGGCTGGGGCAGGGGTTGAGGGAGAGGGCCTGGTAAGGCACAAAGTGCCTGTTGGAAGAATGTAGACACCTTTGTCTTCCATCTTCCTCATTCTCAGTATGGCAATATGGGGGCCATGGCAGTGACCCTGGCCCAAACCCTGGGGCAGAACCTGGGCATGATGTGGAACAAACATCGGAGTTCAGCAGGTATTGATCCTTGGGGACCCTAGTGGGGCCCCACAACCAGTCCAGACCCACACCCAGCATCTCTAGAATGAAGAGGGTGTAAGTATGGGGCAGTGGTGTTTGGCCCTCCCTTATAGCCACCTGGCTCACCCTTCAGGGGACTGCAAGTGTCCGGACATTTGGCTGGGTTGCATCATGGAGGACACTGGGTGAGTTCTTGGGGACAAACTGGGGCAAGGGTCTTGAGTGAGAGGAGTCCTAGAGCAAGCACTGAATGGCAGTCTGGATCCAGCGGCCTCAAGAGGCCCAGGGAGACCCAGATTCTCCCGCAGGGACGCCCAGACATGTAATGCTGACTGTAGCCACTGGGCGCCGCCCAACACTCGTTTAAGGGCACCTTCCCTCTTGGGCTCTCCAGCCCGCTCAGAGTCCTGAGGTTCCAGACGCTAGCGCCCTCCTCTGTCCATTCCTTAATGGGCAAGTGGGAGGATTCTCGTGTAGTCTCGGGGCAGATCCTCAGCCTCCTCGCTGGGATGACCGAGTCCCCAGTGCGCTCCCTCCCCAATGGGAGAGTACCCAGGGGCACGGTCCCCTCGTCCCTGCCTAGGTTCTACCTTCCCCGCAAGTTCTCGCGCTGCAGCATCGACGAGTACAATCAGTTTCTGCAGGAGGGCGGTGGGAGCTGCCTCTTCAACAAACCCCTCAAGGTACCAGCCCAGGGAGGGGAACATGGGAGCGGGGACTTGGGCATTGTCTTGGTCAGACTCACGACATGCCCTCCCGGTCCAGCTCCTGGACCCCCCTGAGTGCGGGAACGGCTTCGTAGAGGCGGGAGAGGAGTGCGACTGCGGCTCAGTGCAGGTGAGCTGCAAGTGCGGGCACCAGGTGCGGAGCGCGCACCAGGCAGGAAGGGGGAGGATAAGGACTCTCCTGCCTCTCTTCCCTTTTCTGCATCCCTCAGGAGTGCAGCCGCGCGGGTGGCAACTGCTGCAAGAAATGCACCCTGACACACGACGCCATGTGCAGCGATGGGCTCTGTTGTCGCCGCTGCAAGGTGAGGAGGACCAGCCGGGAGACCAGGAGGAGGCGGGGCCCAGATAAAGGAGAGCGGATTGGAAACCAGCAGCGAAGGGGCGGGAGTTAGGGAGGGAGGAGGAGCCATGGAGCGAGACAATATGAGGGCGGGACTTGGTGAGGAGAACGAGCCAGTGGGATGTAGGGGTGGGGCTTAGATGCACGTGGGATGTTGGAGGCGGGGCTACGAGGAGCGGGCGCGGAGCTTGCAAAGAAACAACAAGTGGGGCGTAAACCTAGGCGGGCCTTTCAGGAGTTGGGTAGGAGTAGAAAGGGGCGGGGAGCAGCCCAGAGGTGGTGGTGGGAACTCCAGAAGGGAGCACTGGCCTAGGAAACCGATCCTGGGAGTGCGCGGGATCCTAGGGGAGCTTGGGGCCGAAGCATCTATCCTACCTAAGCCAGGGAATCTATCCCTTCCCTAGTACGAGCCACGGGGTGTGTCCTGCCGAGAGGCCGTGAACGAGTGCGACATCGCAGAGACCTGCACCGGGGACTCGAGCCAGGTTCGCCTGGCCGGGCCGTCCTCCGGGTTGGGCCAGGGCCCTGCCCCTATTGGTTTCACACTGCCCCACGACTACTCTTCTCGCCCGTCCACTCAGCTGGTGTCGTCCCCACTGACTGGACTCAGTTTCCTTATCTGAGAAAGAGATGCCCCCTGGCTTTGTTCCTTCAATCATTAAACCGGTATTCATAGTATCCCTGTAGTGCTAGTATCCCCAGCACCTGCTGCAGCACCAGACATGTGCCAGGGATCAAAGCAGACAATAAAACTAGTTAACATCTATTATGTACCAGGCATTTAGTTCTCCCAGCCCTTCCAGGAAGGTGCAGGAAACTGAGGGAGGCAGGCACAACTTTGGGTGTGGGAATCTGAGTGCCTTTGTCCTTGATGTGGAAGAGCCCTACAATGTGTACCCCCACACAGGGGGCATTTGGCACCTCCCTGAGGCAGGCCTCAGCTTCCAATCCCAGGATCGCTCAGCTCAGCCATACGTCTCTCTCCACAGTGTCCCCCTAATCTGCACAAGCTGGACGGTTACTACTGTGATCATGAACAGGTATAATGGCAGGAGGGCCCCCCTCTCTGGGCTCTGTGCAGTCTCTTGTCTCCACTTTATTATTATTATTTTTTTTATTAAATCATAATTGTGTACAATGGTGCAGTCATGGGGCACAATGTGCTGACTTCATATACAATCTGAAATATTTTCATTGAACTATTTAACATAGCCTTCATGGCCTTTTAATCACTATATGAAGACGTTTACATTCTACATTTAGTAATTTTCACTTGTAC
>CAUYON010065004.1:0-16550 GCA_963573935.1 Arctocebus calabarensis
AGACTCACTTGAGCTCAGGAATTGGAGGTTGCTGTGAGCTGTGATACCATAGCACTCTATCCTCTAGAGCTGTGATACCATAGCACTCTATCCTCTAAGCTCTATCCTCAGAGCTTGAGGCTCTGTCTCAAAAAAAAAAAAAAGAAGAGAACCAAACCTCAATCTGACATCAGTGTGTAGGAGAGAGATGAGTAGAGGCCTGTCAGCCTCATCAGCCTCCCTGGTGACACTTATTAGCCTTGAGCCTCACTAGTCCCCTGCTGTTCTGCTGAGTCCTTGCTCAGGACCCAGGATAATTCTCTGATGTGAAGAAGGTAAGGGAGGTATTAAGGACATCTGGAGTGCTGGTATCCCCAAGTTCCTCAATCCCAGCCCAAGACACTTACGCAGACCCATGGGTGCTTGAGAGCCTGGTCAGCTGTAATGCGCTTTGCTGGGTTTATGGTCAACATCTGGTTGATCAAGTTCTTGGCTTCAGGAGTCACCGTGTCCCATTCTGGTGATGGAAACTAAGGAGCAGGAACATGAGGGGGGAGGGATACAAATTTTGTAAGCCTCACAGCCTAAAATGTAGGCTCCGTCTTTGACCCAACTCCTATAATTGGGATACTCTGTGGTACCTAAAGCTGCCTGGCAGAGAGTTGGAGAAGCCCTGGCAACATCCCAGAACCTGTCAACTTAAAGAGTGGGAAAAGAAGACAGAACAATCATGGTTAGAATGCAGAACATCAGATGAGAGTGGAAGGGGACTCCAGCGTTCTCTGGTTCTCTACTTAGGAGGAAACAGAGGCTCAGTGATGGGCCCGTGGCACCACTGCAGCCTTCTTGTCCCTACATTATGCAGCACACCGTGAGGCCTCTCCAGTCTTTACAAATAAATATCAAAGGACTTCAGCAGGCTCCTCAATGTTATAGCTACCTTTAGAAAGTTATACCAACAAAAAAAGTTGCTCCCTGGGGTATGCGGTGGCAAGAATTGAGCCCTGTATGCCCGTCTCTGGGTCCTCAAAGTCCCCTGAGACCCCATATCATGTGACACACTAAAGAAGCTTCCTTCCTTGTCTCCCGTGGACAGAGCCAGAGGAGCAGGGGATCTGCCCTTTCTGGCTCGGTTGCTCGGCTCTCCAGCAAACCGGTCCTTACATCATAGGCTCCAGCCTTGATCTGCTGATACAGCTTGTGCTGATCCTCATCCCAGAAGGGAGGGTATCCCACCAGGAGGATATACAGGATGACCCCTACGAGACAGAACACATAGGTCACTGGGGTCAGTCACTACTTCCCTGAGGAACCAAGAAAAGCCATGCAGGGCTCAGAGCCACCCAGAAAGGCACAGGCCATACCACAGTTGGAGGTGGATGCCAGCTGGTAACGCTGAGCCACCAGCCCCTCCTGCTTTGCCTCACTCCTCATAGCACCAAGTCACATCGGGGATTTCTCTAGGCACAACCCATCCTCTAAGGTATGAACAAATCTCTATCCAAGAAGGATGCAAAATAATCCAGGAAGTACTTGGGGAGGAGGGTGTGGTAGGAACAGCCACCCCAGGGGCACTAGAGTAAACACTGTGATTTCACATACACCAGGCACTTGTGCGACCCGCAAGGAATAGCGATGCCTCTTTCTCGCCATCATCGGAAGTCGAGGGCCCTTAACACCGAAAAGCTGAGAGTGTGGAATGGGCTTACCGCAGGCCCAGATATCCACAGGTTTTCCATAGGGATCTTTCCTCAAGACCTCAGGGGACAAGTAACCTGGGGTGCCAGCAAAACCTGCAGCAGGAGAGAAGGCAGAGGCACACTGAAACCCTTTCTCTCTCATTCCATCCACATCAGCAATTTCTCCCAAGTCTCTTCTCATTCCTGCAGCTTTTGCTACATAAGCTCTCCCCACATAAGCAGCAAGAGATAACAGGCTAGGCTTCTTGTAGTGTCTGGAATCTAAATCAGAGGGCAAGTCCATATGCCTACCAGGAACTCTCAAATCCTCCCCTGAGGCAGCAAGAACACGGTGCTGACAACAGCTAGACTCACTGTACTGAGTCACACAAGGCCAGGAGGGATCTCTGTGCACTCCCACCCTCCTCTAGTCTCTGAGGAGCCCAGGACCATTAAGAGTCTGCCTTCTGGTTCTAAGAGAGGAAGGCAGATCAGGAAGAGGAGGAAGGGTGGGGGCTGCATTCTGGGAAGACAGGTCATCCTTACCAAACCAAGCCTGCTGCTCTCCCTGCACTTCGATGGCTAGGCCAAAATCAGCCAACTTGACGGCAGCACCCTTGCATTTACTCGCCAGCAGTAGGTTCTCAGGCTGCAGAAGGAGCAGAGAGAACCTTGTGAAGCCCCCACCCTGCAGCCTAGAGGAGCCTGGGTTGGACTCATGCAGTACCAATATCTGGCACCAGGTGGCGCAAACACTTCATACGCGGAGTTAAGGGGAGCCGGCACCGTACCTTCAGGTCCCGGTGGACGATGTCATGCTGGTGGATGTGGTTAACACTCTCCAGAATCTGATGTATACAGTGGCTGGAAAAGCAGAAGGAAAAGAAGTATCAGTGCAGAGTTAAACCACCTTATCCACGACCACATGCTGCAGACTAAGGCACGTAACAATAGGTCACAGGTTCATGGAGAATCACTAAACATTCCGTTCAACTTAGTTCATAAAAGGAAAGTGAGGCCCAGGCAGATTAAGTGGATCCATCACCTGCTAAATAAGGGCAGAGGAGAGACTAGAACAGGGGGCCACCAGGCCTCTTTTTTTTTTTTTTTTTTGAGACAGAGTCTTACTATGTTGCCCTCGGTAGAGTGCTGTGGCGTCACAGCTCACAGCAACCTCAATCTCTTAGGCTTAAGAAGAGACTCTCTTGCCTCCTCTCTTGGGAAGAAGAGATTCTCTCAAGTAGCTGGGACTACAGGCACCCGCCTACGCCCAGTTATTTTTTTGTTGCAGTTATCATTGTTGTTTGTAGCTGGCCTGGGCTGGGTTCAAACCCGCCACCCTCTTTGTATGTGGTTGGCACCATAACCACTGTGCTTACGGACACCAAGCCCTTTCCTTCTTTTTCCATTCCTACATAATAACTTTGTTCTTGGAGAAGCAGCTTGTGTTAGCAACTTAGGAAGTAGAGTCCAACTAAACCACCTAAGTTGTTTTCGAGTTTGCACTCATTCATTTAACTAAACATTTACCAAGTGTCTATAAAACATTGTGCTTGGGACCACACAGAATATACAGATAAGCAAGACATGGTAACTACACTGAAGTTTATCACCTAATAGGGGAGATAAAACAAACACACACACTTTAGGTTCCAAACAGGGCACCTAAGGAGTAGCGTTTCTGATGATTTTGTAAAGAAAAAGCCAATCTAACCCAGAGACACTTTTTTTAAGAGATTGGGGTCTTGCTATGTTACCCAGGCTGGACACCAATTCCTGAACTTAAGCAACCCTCCCATCTCAGCATTCCAAGTAGCTGGACTACAGGCCAGAATCACATTCTTGAATTAGACTGTCCACCTTGCAAAAACCATCCTCCTCTCTCTGCAGTTAACCTCCTGGCAGGGAGCATGGATGGTCTGCAGCTGTGGTTTTCAATTGACTTTCCCCCCCTAGGGAACATTTGGCAATGGCTGGAGATACTTCTGACTGTCACAACTAAGGGGGTTGCTACCAGCATTTAGTGAGTAGAGGCCAAGGAGGCTTCCAAATGTCTACAATGCACAGGAAAGGCCCTCACAACAAAAAATTAGGAGGCCAAAAATGTCAGCAGCATCAAGGTTGAGGAACCCTCGCCTAGAGGACAGATCTTTACCATCAGGGACTCCCAGGTATGCAGTGTCCAGGTGCACTGGCCTGGGTGGCCTGGGCTTATTATTGCTTCCTTTTCAATCCAATGCTGGGGTTCCAAGGGTCATGGGGTCTTACTGGAACCCTGGAGGCTGAGGCTCAGGCCTTCCCATAGGACGCAGCCCAAGAAACTAAGAACTGAGCTGAAGAGGCGAGTCTCCACAGAAATGTATAATTAGAACAGAGCTGGGCTAGCAGGGAGAGCCTTCTGGCCAAAAATGGCAAAAGTGCGAAGTGTCCCAGCAGAGCCAGGCCAAGTCCACTGGTACAGTCACCCCCCTCGGGCCCCCACCCCTACCTCTCCCTCCTCCCCGCCAGTCTCCCTTACTGAGCTATCGCTGCCTCCTCCGCCCCAGAGCCTGGTCCTCCCCTGCTGGCACTGGAATTCATCTCCCCATTTGAGAATTTTTCCCGAGGCTGAAGCATCTGAAGTTGATCAGCAAACATTGGCTGTTCAGGGTTGAGAAATTCGTGAGGAAGCTGCACTCCCCCACTCTCCAGAGGCAGCCAGAGCTGCCACATAAGCCAGATAAGCTGCAGGCAGGATGATCAAAACCAGGTTGTAAGGACATCACCCTCAGAGAAAAGCGAGGCTGGGGGAAGAGCTGAGGTGGGAAAGGCAGGCCAAACAGGCGCCTGAGCACTGTGTTGTAGGAGGAATTCTGCTGTGTCACAAGGAGGCTCCAGAGCTTCCTGGGAGGACTGGCGGCTGAGGCACGAGGCTGAGGAACGGTCCTTCAGCCAGAGGAGCCCCCCCCCCAGACCGGTCATGGTGGGCAACCGACAAGGTGGCAGAGGCTGACAGATCCCCACAAGGCTTCCTGGTTGGAGGGTCAGAAGCCATGCTTTCTCCACCTTTGAATCATACTAGGACCTCAGCTTGTCCATGCTAGGATTTATTAGAGGAAAGAACAGGGTAGAGAGAGAGCCCTCGGCATGCTTGTAAGTACACAATAGTACAATAAAAAGGTATTCTGGGGCGGCGCCTGTGGCTCAGTGAGTAGGACACTGACTCCTTATCCCGAGGGCTGCGGGTTCAAACCCAGCCCCAGACGAACTGCATCAAAAATTAGCTGGGCGCTGTGGCGGGCAGCTGTAGTCCCAGCTACTTGGGAGGCTGAGGCAAGAGAATCGCTTGAGCCCAAGAGCTGGAGGTTGCTGTGAGCTGTGACTCAACAGCACTCCACCGAGTGCAATAGAGTGAGACTCTGTCTCCACAAAAAAAAAAGGTATTCTGGGTAAAGGAGACTTGTAAGAGATTTGCAAAAAATTGAACTGGAAATGTTTGGGGTTTGTTTTGTTTATTTTAAAACAGGGTTTCACTCTGTCCCCCAAGCTGCAGTGTAGTAGCCTGATCATAGCTCACCGTAACTTTGAATTCCCAGGCTCAAGTGATCCTACTGCCTCAGCCTCCTGAGCAGCTGGGACTACAAGGTGCATTCTACCACCATACCCGGCTAATCTTTTTCTTTTTCTTTTTTTAAGAGATGGCATCTCTCTGGGCGGTGCCTGTGGCTCATCAAGTAGGGCGCCAGCCCCATAGGTGGCAGGTTCAAACCCAGCCTCAGCAGAACTGCAAAACAGAAAAATAGCCGGGCGTTGTGGCAAGCACGTGTAGTCCCAGCTACTCCGAGGTGGAGGCAAGAGAATCACCTAAGCCCAGGAGTTGGAGGTTGCTGTGAGCTGTCTGACTCCACAGCACTCTACAGAGGGCGATAAAGTGAGACTCTGTCTCTAAAAAAAGAAAAGAGATGGCATCTCACTATGTTGTCCTGGCTTTCTCAAAAACCTGGGCTCAAGCAATCCTCCTGCCTTGGCTTCCCAAAGTGCTGGGATTACAGGTGTAAGTCACTGCTCTTGCCTTGAATTTTAAATTTCTAATACCATCCACAGTATGCAGCTCTAAACTAGCTCTACAAAATCTGTCCAGACAAGAGCTCTCTGATCTCCCCCAAAAACCATTCAAATAGATGCAATCCAGGTCCCATAAGGCAGCCGAGACTCATTTATTTATTTAATTTTTTTTTTTTTTGAGACAGAGTCTCACTTTGTTGTCCTCGTTAGAGTGCTGTGGTGTCATAACTCAAGGCAGCCTCAAACTCTTGGGCTTAAGCTATCCTCTTGCCTCAGCCTCCCAAGTAGCTGGGACTATAGGTGCCTGCCACAACGCCTAGCTATTTTTAGAGGTGAGTCCCGCTTTTGCTCAGACTGGTCTCTAACCCATGAGCTCAGGCAATCTACCCTTGGCCTCCCAGAGTGCTAGGATTATAGGCATGAGCCACCCTGCCTGGCCAGCCGAGATTTATTTTAATCCCAAACTCTAGAGCTACACTTGAACCGCTGGGGCCTCATCTCACCTGGCATCTGCTTCACTGTAGTACTCTCTGGCAACAATGTCTTCAAACAGCTCCCCGCCGGTAACACTGTAACCAACAGAAGAAGAGGGTCAGATGAGGCACAGGTCCCTAGACCAACCTCAAGGTCCAACAGGAAACAGGGTCACATTGTAGAACAGATTTCAGAGAAATCTCAACTCCATGTGCATTTTCAATGAGATCCCTGAACAGGCTCAATCCTTAATGACATAGGACTGCCTTTTTTTTTTTTTTTAATAAATTGAGACAGAGTATCACTTTGTTGCCCTCAGGAGTGTGCCATGGCATGGTAGCTCACAGCAACCTCAAACTCTTGGGCTCAAGTAATCCTCCTGCCTCAGTCTCCCGAGCAGCTGGGACTACAGGAGCCTGCCACAATGCTCAGCTATTTTTAGAAAAGGAGTCTTGCTCTTGCTCAGGCTGGTCTCCAACTCGTGAGCTCAAGTGATCCACCTGCCTTGGCCTCCCAGAGAACTAGGATTACAGGTGTGAGCCACTGTGCCCGGCTGACATAAGACTTCTTGAGGTGTCATGGACTCTCTCTTTCTTCTGGACATTTCTGTTTCTATAACCTACAGATGAGCTAATATTCAAGCAGAGATGAAACTATGGGGATCTAAAAGAAAACAGCCAATCTACCCAAAAAGTCATTACTTTGAGACTATGAATACTCAGTATGAATACTAAAATATAAGCTGCCCAAGGACAGATCTACTATTGAAGCTGAAGAATAATGAGACCAGTAACAGAGACCTAACCCTGAAAACACTGGAAAGGAGTTTCCAGGAGGTAAAGAGCCACTTTAAGAAATTAAAACACAGCCAAAGTGGAGAAGAGACCAAATGGAGCCTGGTTTATGACTAATAAAAGCTACCTTCAATTTCCCTGAATCTTTAAGGTCATGCAAAGAGCTAGCTGTATTTTATTTCTCCACTAAGGATAACACACGAGAAACAAGAAAAAGCCATCTATGGGAGGTGTGCTGCTGACCAGAAATGTCACAACAATGCCATCCTGGAGTTTAGAGCCCTGGGTGAGCAATAAGACCCCCTTGGGGGCTCTGGTCCAGCAACCTGCCCTATCACCAGAGGAAGTTCACAATCAAAAATCAAAAGACCCTCAGGCAAAGAAGAGGGGCAGAGGCTGGAGACCCGGTTTCGGCCTTTTCCCAAGCCTTTATCTTGAGGCAGCTGGAGGAAAAGGCCCCCACATCCTTGGAAAATGGCACTTACAGGTCAAACACGAGGTAGTGAAACCCTTCTTCAGAAATACTGTCATGGAGGCGCACTGCAAGAGAGGAGATAGGGACAGAGATTAACAGAGAGAAAACTCGAAATCCTATTCTCCTCCTCCTCCTCCTCAGCAGCCCCGCCCCGCCCCGTCCTGTAGCCTCACCAGGCTCCCACCTGAAGGACCAGAGGGGAGAAGTAGCAACACGCCCAACACCCCCAATCCAAGGCTATAGGGCCCCAGAGCCAGAGACCAGTGCTCCAGTTGCCACCTCAGACTCAGGCAAGAGACAGAAGTTTTTCCTGGCTAAGCAGTAAGTCAAGATGGAGAAAGGAAGAACCTTCCTGGAGGGGCTGGTCTCGGAGCAGGTGGCCCTGGGCTGAGTGATGCCTGAGGGTGGAACACAGAGTGAGAAGCATCTAGTGTCACTGACAGCAGGGGCAGAGAAAGACCAGACCAGACAGCCAGAGAATTCTTTCCAAGGAGTAAATGGGAATAGGGGGACTAAGGGAGGTAAAGGCGGCAGGAAGGCTGGGCCAGCAGGAGGGCATGTGGCTCGGAACAACGCTGGGAGGCCCCGAAGGCCATGTGCACATTTGGGCAACGACCACAATAACTGCTTATTAAGTGCCTACTATGTAATGGGCCTGTGTTTGACTCTTGGCATACGCTACTGATTCCATAAGCATTTTTGAGTGCCTACTGTGCGCCAGATAGTGGGATTCAGGAGGGATAGACATAGCGCCTCCCCATGAGGAGTTTAGTACTCCTTTTGACCACCCTGAGATGGACGTGATTCCCAATTTACAGATGAAAACACCAGAGGCTCAGGGATATACAGTCTCTTTGCCAAAGGCCACCGGAGAGCTTCTAAATGGTAGGTCAAGATGAGAACCCAATGTTCTCTAACTCGGAAGACTGGTCTACACCATTCCCTGCAAGAAACACAGGGCAGCCCAAACATCCAGGAGCCCAGAAGGAAGACTGCTCACAAACGTCCCTGCAACGGCATTGTGCACAGGTCCAGGAGGGCACCACACGGAGATGACCAGGGCCAGTCACAACTGTGGGGAAAGCTAGCCAGCAGAATCCCTTTCCGTTCCCCGCCTCCAAAGCCTTTGGGCAAAACACCAACCTAATGTCTTCCGAGGTCTCCTCTTCAAGCTTCTGCCTACAAAGCCACCTCCGGGTTAAATGCCAAGCCCTGAGCATCATTCTAATGCGGACACGACTATGCTTTGGCCGACTATCCCCTGCCTCTCCCCTCACCTGAACTCTCTGGCTGGGGAACCTCTGTTCCCAAGGCCTCCTTCTGACTGACCTCTACCCCAATGCTTGGCAGTTAGAGGAGCACCTCACGGAGCACTTCAGGAACGGCCGGACACCGAACCAACTGGTGAAATATTCGGAGGCAAAGAAATCCCCACATCTCTTCCTTGGCAGGCCCAGCTGCTTCTGTGTCCAGTGTTAGAGCATTTCCTCGGGTCTGAGGTGTTTCTCTACACCCCCGCCCCACTGAAGCCGATCAGTCAGAAGACAAAATACACAACCCAGATGTCCATACCCCGAGGCACTGGTTCTCCTCACCTAAATGAGGACTCAAGAGGCCTGCCATGGCTGGATCTAGGGCCTAGCAATTGTTTACACGTCAGAGTGCCTGAACCAGACGTTACTGAACCTGATCTGGTCATCAACCCCCAAATCCCACCCCATCTCAGTATTTCTGTGAACGGGATCAAAAGCAGGTGAGCCTTCGAATAGTCCTCCTGCCCAAACTGTTCTCTCCTGCTCTTGGGCAAACGAGTCTCTGCTTCCCTCAGCCTGCAGATGACAAAGGAGGGATTTAGGACAGAAGGAAGGAGCCAGAGCCAGACTCTGCTTCCCTCCCTCGCACCCACCTAACCTGGGCATGCTCAGTCACGTTTTCCCAAGTCCTCACTGTGCGTCTCTGGCCTCAGTCGAGCCTCACGCTGAGTCTTGCTGCAGCTGCTGCTCCCTCACTTCCAAAAGGACTTTCCATTTAATTAAAATTTTGCTATTAAAAAGCATTAAAGTGTGTAATACAAATAATCCCCTGGAAATCAGCTGTCCCAGAAGCTAACGACCAGTTTCATTCGGGAGGTAACTAAGAGCAGCAAGTACGATGCTCACAGCCGCTCCCGGGGAGTCTCGCCCTCCTCAGCCCTGCCTCACTTAGACCCCCTGCCCCACACCCGTCCTGGCCCAGCGCAGCAGGGCTGAGAGCAGGGCAAAAAGTGCGGCACTCATGCCTCTGCCCAGACATGGAGACACTGGCATCTGCGCCCATCCAGGAAGGCCACACACAGAGCCCAGGTGGGAGGAGGCCGGGGAGGGGAATTGGAAGAAAGGAGCAGCAAAGGAAGACTAATCCTCCAGGGCCACCCAGCAGAGAGAACAGCTTTGATGTGAGCCCCAGAGCAAGGCACCCGCCAAGACAAGGAAGGACTGGGGAAGGCCTACAACTGAATAAGATTGCTGTCATCTTTTTTTAATTTGTAAAGAAATTAACAGAGAACTGAGGACAAGAGGAGGAACAACTACATTATCCTAAATGCCTACCTAGCAGACTCTTGAGAATGACTGGAATTACAACAACTAACGCTTAGCTGAGTTCTTCCTACGTGCCAGGCACCGCGCCGTGGGGCCTCACAGGCATTATTTTATTGAACCCTTGCATTAACTCTGTAGGGCTGTAACACACCCATCTAACAGGAGAGAAAACTGAGGGTCTAAACAAAACCTGCCCCAAGTCACACTGTGTGCAGAACCAGGAGCTGAAGCCAAGACATACTGACATCAAGATCCCTGGTATCGCAGAATCGCTAGGGAGTCACTTTCTCCAAACTCTTTAGACAAAACAGCTCCAGTCTGTCCTCACCACCCCTGGCAAATTCGATCGGCTTGACAACACCCATTGGGCACCCACCTTGAAGAGGTGAGGCTGTACATGCCATGGAACCGGCTGTGAAGAGGAGGAGCCAACCCAGCTACCCCAAGCTTCCAGGCAAGGGGAAGGCAGACTTTAAACCAGCAATTACATAAATACGTAACTAAGCACAGCACCGTGAGGCAGAAGCAAGGATACCATGGATGCGTGGAATAAAATAATCTGACACTCAGCCCATTCCTTGGTAACGATAGGGCATGAATGCCAGGTAGGGCAAGACCCAGTCTACAAGACAGGATGATCTGGGAAAAGGAGAATAAAACATTCGCTGTAATTCAGCCACAGACCACGATTCTCTAAAATTGTGGAAGACAGGATAGGCCCAAACACCTAAATATCTTTATTGGGTATTTCATACCTTCAGGAACTAAGATAGCCACAACCCAAATGTTGTGGCTATTTCCAATTCTTTAAAAACCACCCAACAATATGCTACATTTTAACTAACAAATTTTTCTCAAAAAAGCACTGGAAAAGTGTCACTGTTAAAAATGTCTGCAGCAATTAACAGAGTGGGAAGGAGGTCCGATTGCTCTGAGGAATCGTGGGGGACTCAGCTGGCACCCCCAAGGAACTGATGGTGGCAGGATTTCCCCCTATCCCACCCACAACAGAGATTTAGAAGTAGCTCAGTCATGATTCAACATTTCCTTCTCTTTCTGTGTCACTGTTTTTTGCTACATTTACTGTTAGCTGAAAGTGTCCTGGGCCCATGGTAAATGGTAGCCTGGCTTGAATAATTTGCAAACAGAGTTGGGGCTGGTAATTGAGGACAGACCCCTTCTGGGAGCTGGGATCTGTTTTCGTTTTCATTCTCTCAGTTCCCTAGCTTCTTTTACGCTGATTCTCCCTCCCATAACAACTCCATGAAGGGGCTCAGATGGCAAAACAGACACAGGCACAGACAGGTTAAATAACTTGCTGGAGGTCCCAGACGCTAACTAGCAAATCCCAGATTCAAACCTCAAATCTAGATGTGACTCCATAAGCCACAAACTTGTGGTTTCTCCACCTATGGACCACTGAAGAGCAGCCTGAGATTCACCTGGAGATGGTCAGACATGAGGAATCTCAAGTCCCACCCCAGACCTACCAAGTCAGAATCGGAATTTCAGCACGATCCCTGGGTGAGTCATAAGCACATAAAAGTTTGCAAAGTGCTGCTCTAACCCACAACGCCAGACTGTGATAGAAACTGCTGGGGCTGCTCAGCACGAAGGCAGACAGAGTCTATTCATTAGAGGAATGTGGAGCAGGGAGCACGCAGATCACAGGTAGGACGCATTTCATTCAGCCCACAGACCTGGCACTAGCGGTCTCCCCCTCCCTCCCTGCTGCGGGCCACTCTCCCAGGGCTGTCTTGAGGTCAGCACTATGCCTTACACCCAACAGGCGCTTTGTTGTATTTGTTTGTTTGCTTTTAATTAATAAACTATTTTTAGAGCAGTTTTATGTCCACAGTAAAACTGAGCAGAAAGCACAAAGAGTTCCCAAATACCCCGGGTCCCCTGTCAGTATCCCACAGCAGAGTGGCACATTTGCTAAAATCAACGAAGCTACACTGAGGCAGCGTTATCACCCATGGTCCACAGTTTACATTAGGCTTCGCTCTTCCAACAGGCTTTTAACTCCTGGGACAGAATCTCTATTAGGGAAAAAGCTGAGGATGGCTGGCCCCTTGCACCAAATACCCCATCCAAATCCATGTGCCTCAAGTCTGACGCAGCCAGAGGCTAACCAAGTGCTCGCTGCGCTCAGCTTCCTCAACTGTGCACCATTCTCAGGCTAGTCTGTTTGTCTCCCTTTCAAGAGGCCAGAGCCAAATTTTGGGTCACAGTTCTCAAGAATGGAGCAGTGGAGAGAGGAGAGGAATAATGAATTAGGGGCACAAAACTACCTCCTCTCCTGCCACAAGCCAGCTCCAGATCCATGGCAACCCCTGCCTCTTGGACCTGCAGCTTGGCCACGTCTCCAGGAGTCCTGGTTCTCACTGGATGCCAGAGCTCCCAGGACACAGCCCCGGCTCTAATGTCCTTCTGCCTGCCCTTGACCCCAGAATGGGTCCTCATACCAACATTTTTCAGGACCTAGAAGCAGTCAGGAAATGAAGGCAAAGTCCTAGGCAATCAGATATCAACGAAGTGACTGTGCCATGCCTGGCCTTTCCTGGGTCGTGCTGCCTTCCTAACAGAGCAGACAGCTAGGATGAGTGGTCCCTCTGGCTGCCTCTATTCTGCACTGCAGGTAGACGGTAAAAGAAACCGTCATGTTTAGGGGTCAAAAGTATAATTCTAGAAATATATAAAAAGGGTCATGTGCAATAGCTCGCACTTGTAATCCTAGCACTCTGGGCAGCCAAGGTAGAAGGATCATTCGAGATCATTGGAGTTTGAGACCAGCGTGAGCAAGAGTGAGACTCCATCTCTACATAAAAAAAATTAGCTGGGCATCAGGGCATGTACCTGTAGCCCCAACTACTCAGGAGGCTGAGACAGGAGGATCACTTGAGCCCAGGAGTTTTGAGGTTGCAGTGAGCTACAATGATGCCACCACACTTCAAACGGGTGCTAGAACAAGGCTTTGTCTAAAAAAAAAAGGGGGGGGTAAGAGGTGGCGCCCGTGGCTCAGTGAGTAGGGTGCCGGCCCCATATACCGAGAGTGGTCGGTTCAAAGCTGGCCCCGGCCAAACTGCAACAACAATAACAAAAAAAGGCAGGTGGATTGCCTGAGCTCAGGAGTTCAAGACCAGCCTCAGCAAGAGTGAGACCTTGTCTCTAAAACTAGCTGGATGTTGTGGCAGGCACCTGTAGTTCTAGCTACTTGGGAGGCTGAGACAACAACATCACTTGAGGCCAAGAATTTGAGGTTGCTGTGCGCTATGACGCCACAGCACTCTAGCGGGAGAAGAAAGTGAGACTCTGTCTCAAAAAAAAAAAAATAAAAAAAGGAAAGGGCGTCACCTGTGGCTCATTGAGTAGGGCATCGACCCCATATACCGAAGGTGGCGGGTTCAAACCCAGCCTCAGCTGAACTGCAAAAAACCCCAGAAAAATAGTCAGGCGTTGTGGCAAGCACCTGTAGTCCCAGCTACTCGGGAAGCTGAGGCAAGAGAATTGCCTAAGCACAAGAGTTGGAGGTTGTTGTGAGCTGTGTGACGCCACGGCACTCTACCGAGGGCGATAAAGTGAGACTCTGACTCTACAAAAAAAAAAAAAAAAAAGGGAAGGAAAGAAAAAGAAGCTTCAGCTAAAAATCTCTTTTTGTCCTTCCTATTCATTTCTCAATTGTTTTTATTTATTTAATTATTTATTGAGACAGAGTCGCACTTTTTCACCCTCGAGAGAATGCCATGGCATCATAGCTCACAGAACCTAAAACTCTTGGGCTCAAGAGATTCTCTTATCTTAGCCTCCTAAGGAGCAGGGACTACAAGCACCCGTCAAATGCCCAGCTATTTTTTTAGAGACAGGGTCTCACTCTTGCTCAGGCTGGTCTCAAACCTGTGAGCTCAGGAAATCCACCCGCCTCGGCCTCCCAGAGTGCTGGGATTACAGGCGTGAGCCACCACACCCGGCCTCTCACTTGTCTGTAACCCCTACCTTTCCGTGGTCCACCAGGCCTGTGTTGCAGGTGATGCAGACACGGTTCTGCCTCCTGCATCATCAGCCGCCCCCTTGCTCTCCTTCCTACAGGAGGACAACTTATCACTGCCATATGAGTCAGTCACAAGGGGCACCAAGGAAAGGAAGTTACTGTCCTTGGATCTTAAGACCTAGGGCTGGAACACCAAAAGGCTTCTGTGCTTGCGGGGGGCTTTAATCACTCACATGCTTTTTCCTCTTGTTCTGGAACTTCTATGTCAGAGTCGCAAGCTGCTAAGGCCTATGGGGTCCAGGTAGGCAACATAAAGGTGAGATAACAGGCAAGGATAGTTGACCAACTGGCCAAGGGAGGGCTGCTGCTCAGCTGTGGCTACTCTGGCCATCCAGCAGAGCCGAGCCTTCTGATTTGAAAGGCAGGGAAACAGTTTTGTTTTTTTTTTTTTCAAAATGTGAAATCTCATTTTTAAATATTGGCAAATAAAAAAAAAATATTTTTAGACCACTGAACCAGCCAAGCAAAACATGCCTGAATTTGTGACTGCTGTTCTAGGTGTTTCTCTCTGCCCTCTCCTACCCAAGGCAACACGTGGGTTCCCACCGTGCTGTTTTCAGGTGAAGGGCTAACCTCAGCGACCACTTAGGAGCTCCAGTAGTTCTGAGGCCAGGACTTGCCAGCTGAGAGGCGCTGGCTCTGAGGAACATACGGCACCAGGCAGAGCTGATCACTCGAAATGCCAAGCTGTTTCCAGTATAACACCAGCTGCCGACTGCCATCTATAAAGCCCTAAATGGTTGTCATTCTGGTTACCTCAGAGCTGCTCCTCTGCCCAGGGGCTGGAGTATGACCTCAGATCTTCTGCGTAAGAGCTCACAGCATTTTAGCCTGAGGTCTGGGAAGCCAGAGGCTGGCCAGCTCTGGAGGAAGCACTGAGCTTCAGCAAGTTGCCTCATAGCCCTGGCCGCCAAGAGAGCAAAGCAGGCGGCCTCCGGAGCACTGTGGGAGCCCCGATATTTAGGCCATGCCTGAGGAGCACAGAACACGTATTATCTTTTGTGATGATTCAGGGCTTTCAGAGAAAACCTAGGAGATGCTCCCTGCTCTGCCTCAAGTCAACACTGGGGTTTCTGCTCAGACACTGCAGCCAGCCCAGTTTCTGTCCCTTTTGCAAGGAGCACCAAATCAGGGCCAACGCTTTTGGCAAAGCCTGTCTCAGCTGAACAATGTAAAACTGAGCTGGAGTGGGTTGTGGCAGGCAAACCTCCTCAGGCTTTAGAACAACCAACAATGTGCTCTTGTCCCCCCAGTCAGGGAAGGAGAGGGAGAAATCCTCTTAATTTTTTCTCCTTCCCCTTCTGTGTGGCTCTTGCCATCCCTACTCCAGAGAGGCCAGGCGGGTGGGCAGCCTGCTTTCCTGGCTCTGGGGAATGTAAGTGGGAGCGCCATGGAAACCCCCAGAGTGTGCAGGACACTGCAGCAGGAACAAAACTCTTTCAAGTCCAGAAACAAAATCCTGACCCTTTCATGAGGGCCGTGGATGGACCCGGGTGAGGGACGCTGGCAAGCTAGTAGCCCGGAACCTCACACGCTGAGAACCTCTGGACCTCAGCCCAAAGACAGAAGGAGTAAGGGAAAAAAGTCTGAAACCTTATTCTGATGCCACACACCCCAGCCCTGAGATGGCACCACACTGATGAAGATACTGAGGTCTCTAGACTAGAATGCCCCAGAATTCTGAGATATAGCTGCTACCCTACTTGGGCAAACAGAGACACCAGATGAAGGCCCATGGACTGAGATGATACCACACACACAAAAGCACCACATCTCTGTTCTCACCATCTTCCACCAAATACCCTCGAAATACTCTGTGCAGGGACACTCACCAATGTTTGGATGTTTTAGAAGTCGACATATTCGGGCCTCACGTTCTAGTTTCTGGTGATCTAAAAGCAGAAGAGAGAAAACAAAAGCCATCAACCATCTATGTATTTGTGGTCACGTGGCTATTCCCATTCCTTCAATTCTTAGGCACCAGCTATGCACATCTGATGACTTGCTGAATTAATACAGCAAGTTCCGGCAATTCTGGAGATGGTTACTATGAGCACCCCTTTCCAGATGAGGAAATGACTTGAGAGGTTACACACTCTCAAGTGGGGATAGTGGAGGTGGGATCTGAATCCAGGTCTTTGAATACGGTGCTGGTGTTCTTTCTACTGCAACAAGGACTTCATTGGGTCAAGGGTCCAGGATCTCTTTCTTGTTAGAAATACTAATGATAGGCTCGGCGCCTGTGGCTCAACGGGCTAAGGCACCAGCCACATACACCTGAGCTGGCGGGTTCGAATCTAGCCCAGGCCCACCAAACAACGACGGCTGCAACAAAAAAATGGCCGGGCGTTGTGGCGGGCGCCTGTAGTCCCAGCTACTTGGGAGGTGGAGGCAGGAGACTCGCTTGAGCCCAGGAATTGGAGGTTGCTGTGAGCTGTGATGCCACAGCACTCTATCCAGGGTGACAGCTTGAGG
>CAUYON010065009.1:0-16466 GCA_963573935.1 Arctocebus calabarensis
CAACAGGCTAAGGCACCAGCCGCGTACACCTGAGCTGGCGGGTTCGAATCCAGCCCAGGCCCACCAAACAACAATGATGGCTGCAACCAAAAAATGGCCAGGCGTTGTGGCAGGCACCTGTAGTCCCAGCTACTTGGGAGGCAGAGGCAGGAGACTCGCTTGAGCCCAGGAATTGGAGGTTGCTGTGAGCTGTGATGCCATGGCACTCTCTCCAGGGTGACAGCTTAAGGCTCTGTCTCAAAAAAAAAAAAAAAAAAAAAAAGAATTTTGGCCTAATCCATTCACCACATGAATGGATTTTGGTTTGTCAAACCAAAACAGGATACAAGAGCATCAGGATGGCATCCATAACTATGGAATATGTGGTTATTCCTCCGAACACATATTTGTCACACTGGAGAGAGGGACCCAAGATCAGTGCTTCTGAGACCTCTTTCAGCCCTTCTCATTCTTCTCAGATGACTTGTACAATTTAATCTTCTTCCTCTTTATCATTCCATATTTTTTAACATCTCTCCTATTTCATTAGTTTGAAAATTCCACAATGGCAGGGACCACATCTGTTTTGCTCACTGGAGTACCTGAAACCAAAATACACTGGCCCTGAACAAAAATCATTTTACAACAAAGACATTTCTACCAGAATGTTTATTGCAGCCCAATTCACAATAGCCAAGTCGTGCAAGCAGTCTTAATGGCCATCTACCCATGAATAGACAAACAAATTGTGGTATATGTAGGCCATGGAACACTATGCAGCCATAGAAAGAGGGAGACTTGACATCCTTTATGTTTACCTGGATGGAGCTGGAACATATTCTTCTTAGTAAAGTATCTCAAGAGTGGGGAAAAAATAGACCATGTACTCAATATCATTATGAAACCAATATATAAACACACATTCATACAAATGATAAAACACAAAGATAGTCCATTAAGAAAGAGGGGAGGGGGAAGAGGGAGTGGATGCTGAATCAGGTGTTTGGCTGGATTTCACCTAATGTACACAATACAGGGTAACATTTCAAATCTACTAAGAGTATATTATGAATGTCTTACCACAAAAATAAGTAAGTGAGGTGATGGTTATGCTAATTAGTTTGATTTAAGCATTCCACATTGTATATCATTAAATCATCATATTGTACCCTACAAATGTATACAGTTATGATTTAATAAAAATTAAGTAAAAAAAACACACTGGCCCACAATAGGCATCTAATATTTGTTGAATGAGATCAGTTACATTTACATGTATCACAATCACTAAGTGTTCATTAGTATCAGGATCACATCTCTTTTCTCTTCCACATTGATTAACCTAATTTCTTTTTTTTTTTTTTTTTTTTTTGAGACAGAGCCTCAAGCTGTCACCCTGGATAGAGTGTTGTGGCATCACAGCTCACAGCAACCTCCAATTCCTGGGCTCAACCGAGTCTCCTGCCTCCGCCACCCAAGCAGCTGGGACCACAGGCACCTGCCACAACAGCCGGCCATTTTTTGGTTGCAGCCATCATTGTTGTTTGGCGAGCCGGGACTGGATTCGAACCCGCCAGCTCAGGTGTATGTGGCTGGCGCCCTAGCCTGTTGAGCCACAGGTGCCGAGCCGATTAACCTAATTTCAATGTGTTTACCTCACACCATCCTGTTACTCTACATTAGCTGTTCTTATTCTCAAATTCTAAGTATATGAAAAAAATCAATAATTAGAAAATAATAGTAATAATAATTATATGAGCTACTATTTGTTGAGGGCTTACTATAGAGCAGGCATAGCATATTTCTCCAAAATTTTTTCCATTTGTCCTTAGCCAGATAATAAATATTTAGTTTTGCTAGCCACATAAAAGTTTTGTTGGAGATTCTATTTCCTCTCCCTTTCTCTCTTCTTTTTTTTCTTGCAATACTTTATGTAGCAGGCCATGCAAAAATAAATCATGAGCTAGAGGGAAACAACACATTATCTCCATTTTGAAGATGAGTTTAAAAGTGAAACTTAAAGGGATTATCTAATATATAGACATATAAATATAAATGTGTATATATATATATATTTTGTTTGTTTGTTTGTTTTGTTTTGAGAGGGAGTCTCTGTCACCCTGGGTAGAGTGCCATGATGTCATAGATCACAGAACCTCAAATTCTTAGGCTCAAGGGATCCTCTTGCCTCAGCCTCCTGAGCAGCTGGGACGACAGGCACCCGCACTATGCATGGCTAGTTTTCCTATTTTTAATAGAGAAGGGGTCTTGCTGTTGCTCCGGCTTGGTCTGGAACTCCTGAACTCAAGCAATTCACCCACCTCAGCCTCCCAGAGTGCTTGGATTAGAGGCGTGAGCCACCGTGCCCAGCTATCTAATGTATTCTTATTTTACGTATGTTATTTTACATCTGCCCTAGTAGAATGTAAGCTTCATAAGAATCAGAAACGGCCTTCTTTGCTCACTGCTTTTTCTTCAGTGTCTGCAACAGTGTGGAACACCGTAGGGGGGTGTATATAAATACTTGTGAATAAAGGAATGAATGAATGAATGAACTTGACTTAACCACTGCCTCAGGGAGGTTGTGGTTGCAGTGTTCTCACAAGATTCTGCGGGTATAAATCAGCGCTGGGACCAGGCGAACCTCTACCAAGTAGGGAGACCCAAATTCAAGACTTTAAGGTAGGTCAGATCGCGAGTGGGCCAGTATCTCGCCCTCACTCAAGATGGCGATGAGGCAGCGTGCCCTTTCCGGTCACATGACCCGACAGTCGCAGAAGGGCGCCTCCCCGCGCTTGCGTGCTGCGCCAAGGCGGCGAGGTGCTGAGGGAGGAGGCGCCGCCGCAGGGACCCGTTAGAGCGGAAGCGTTGCCGCCGCCGCCGCTGTCTTAGTTGTCCCGGAGCCCCCGGTTCCTGGCAGGTGGGAGGCGGGAGCCATGTCGAAACGGCTCCGGAGTAGCGAGGTGTGCGCTGACTGCAACGGGCCGGGTGAGTTGCACAATCAGGCCCGCTCCCCTCTGCTCTCTCGGCTCGGACCCCGGCCCCGGGGCCGCCCCCTCGGATCGGGCGGGTTTCTGCGGCGGAGCCCCGCAACGCGCGGCTGGGGTCGCAGCGAAGGTAGTCCCCGGGCGTCCTGGGGGCGGGACTTTTCCCGGGGTTGTCAGACCCCGGTGGGCAGGGGGCCGCCGCCCTAGCCTCCCACTTGGCCCTCCCTTCCTTCTCGTCCCCTCTGTCGCAGCACGTCTAGGGAGGCGGCAGGAGCCTGGAACCTTCCCCTGACAGGAAGGGGCTTGGGCAGTACACAGGAAGGTCAATTACAGAAGTAAAATGCTAATGTCCTTCAGTCTGCAGCCCCCAGAGGCTGCAGGTGTCTTCTTCCACCGAACCCCCGCCCAGCTTGTGGGCCCTGCCCAGCATGAACGATACTCTCCGAAACTCTCCAGAGGGCCCCGGTAGATGGCTTCCCTGCTCCTGACATCACGACAGCCACTCCACTGGAAAAAATCTCCAGGAGATCCAGGGTCTTGGAAACACAGCCAGCACTTGAGAGCCAATGCATGTGTCAAGTTTGGGGATCTGAACGTCTTGGGTTCGAACCACATTTTGCCTCTAGGTGACCTTGGGCTGGTGACTTCACTTGCTTATTTGGCCTTGATTTCCTCATTTTTTCGATGGAGATTAATCTTAGTGGTTAGGAAGATTCAGTGAACATTTTTAGGATCATCTCTTCTAAGTTTTTTATTTCTTTTTTGTATTATGTTATGTAGTATAGAATTCTCGCAGCCCCTTAAAGCTAGAGTTGACTATATCATAATTACTTAAAATTTACAATACATACACAAAATCACTGGCAAAATAAGCATAGGGGCTTGAAAAGGCAAAAACTATTCCTCTATAATAATGCATAAACTTTAATACATTATATTCAAGTTTAGAGATCAAGTCTGGCTTAACAACTGGAACTGAATCAACAGGTCTCTAATAGAGATTATATGCTGTTTTGGGTGTTGAATTTATCTGCTTTGAGTTTGAAGTCATCCAAAGGTAACATGGCTTCCTTGGCAAATGATGTCTAAAACAATCTTAAGTCACTGAACACCGGTGGCCTTGCAACTGTTCTATTCTTCATCTTGTCATTTGGAAGTGGAGACTGTGATAACTTAAATCTTTATGTAGTCTTTTCGTGGCCTGTATAAGATGATGTTTCTAGTTTCCTTTGAAGATAGGGAGAGGCGATAGAGGAGTTTAAAAAGAGGTTTTATAAACCAAGTTAGTGGGTATTACCCAGACTCTATTGTTTTCTTTAAAAATGTTATTTTTTCCACTTCCTTATTTTCTTGTCTGTTTTCAGTTGAACTTTTTGAAGATTTGATTCACATGTGTCTAGCTTCAAACTTTCTTGGATTGCATGTTCTTAACTTCTCAATAGCCAATATGAGCAAAGAAGAAAATTGTTTCTCCATTGCCACACTAAATACTATCTCCTAATTTTTTTTTTCTTGAGTCAGGGTCTCAAGCTGCTGCCCTGGGTAGAGTGCTCTGGCATCATAGCTCACAGCAACCTCCAACTCTTGGGCTTAAGTGATCCTCTTACCTCAGTTTTTCTATTTTTAGTAGAGATGGAGATCTTGATTTTGCTTAGGCTGGTCTTAAACTCCTGAGCTCAAGCAGTCTACTTGCCTTGACGTCCCAGAGTGCTAGGATTATAAGCGTGAGCCCCTGTGCCTGGCCTATCTTGCACTTTTGCAGAGTTTGTGCATTTCAGAACATTTTTTTCTTTCATTGTATCATTTTGGTTGTTGTCCCCTAGCCTAATCTACAGAGACTTGAGTCACTTCCTTCCTGTTTTGAATATAGTTAGGCTACCTTGAAATGGTTTTTGAACTTGCGCTGCTAGGAATTTGTGCTGCCTTTTCTGCAAAGCCCTAGTGAAATAATTACCTGTAGGGTCAGGGAGTCCTTTGGATGGAAGGCCATCTCCTCAGGAAACATACATACTTACTCTTTCACACTGAATTTATGTAAGATTTCTCAAAAGGAGTCACAGAGATCTTGTGAAGCCCATGGAGCCCTGACATACAACATCTAGATAAACTTGAAGGGTTTTGTTTATTTGTTTGTTTTGTTTAGCAGGCCCTGGCCAGTTTTGAACCTGCCACCCCCAGTTCAGGGGGCAGGCACTCTAACCATTGAGCTACGGGTGCCCAGCCCAGGTTCACCCAACCTCATTCATACAAAGTCAGTATTTATTTTACTGTGTTGCCAGCTTTCTAATATTGTTTCCATGGGATTGTGATCCATGATCTTAAAGTGATCAAGAACCTCTCTTAGTATGTGTTAAGTTCTTGCTATCTTGTTCCTGCTTAATTTCCTCCAAGGATACTGGGAATCCTTTTAAAACTGTCTTTGTCATTAGTGGTGGTACCATATAGTAGAAAGCAGTCTTGTTAGGTATCTTTGTGGGGATCCTTCATCTTGATGTTTCTCATCTTTGCTTTTTAAAATGGTTAGTATTACTGAAGTGAGTTATACTTCATTGAATAATTTTCTGTCTTATCTCATAGCAAACATTTAATCATGATCACATCTGATTATATCTCATAAATATTTTATGAGCTTAAAAAAAATAAATCTAGTTCATTTTATATACATCTCTGAATTCAATTACCTGGAAACTCTACTGAGATTTCCACTATAGTGGTATGATGTTCAGATAAAACATCAATATTTTGAGCATTTCCAATCAAAAACTTTTCCCAGAGATCGTGAATTTCATTAGGCTCTTGAAAATACCTGAATACTTAGAAAATAATTTGGAGAAGATAGGACAGCTCAATATGACATTACTGAGCACTTACTGCATGATAGGTATTTTACTTATTATCCTCACTACCCTGAGATATGTTAATATTCCCATCTGACCTATGGGGAGGACACTCAGAGAAGTAATTGTCTGAGATCATAGTGTAAGAAGAGGCAGAGTTGGGATTCAAACCCTGGACTCCTTGTCTCCAGAGCCAACTCTCTTAACCTCCACACTCTTTGGCTCTCAGGATTTGTCTTTGATTGAAATGCCATAACTTTTCATTATATGGTTTGAAGGAGTTTGAATAAACTGTGAAAAATGGTGTACATACATTTTAGAGATTTTTGTGGGCATTGAAGAATTTTTAAATATAAACTGAGCAGCCTAAGTGGCACCTGTTGTCACCCCATTGTGAGTCTGATGAAATGTAGAAGATCCTTCTTTATTTAGGATTTCTAACTGCTAAGTTTACTTATCTAGATTTGTCCTCTTTACCAAGTATGAATTATTCCTTGTTTCAAAGGATGAGCTCTGTTACTTCAAAGGAAAAAAAAGTATGGTACATACACCAAAAACATTACTCTTTTATTTTACATCTCTGCCTCTGTGAAGCCACTGTTACTGCTGCTTCTTTTCTTTCAAATTAGTTATAAGACTGGACTTAATATTTTTCTTTTTCTTTTTTTTTTTTTGAGACAGAGCCTCAAGCTGTCCCCCTGGGTAGAGTGCCGTGGCATCACAGCTCACAGCAATCTCCAACTTGTGGGCTTAAGCAATTCTCTTGCCTCAGCCTCCAAAGTAGCTGGGATTACAGGCACCCACCACAATGTCCGGCTACTTTTTGTCATTGTTTGGTGGGCCGGGCTGGATTTGAACCCACCAGCTCTGGCGTTTGTGGCTGGCGCCTTAGCTGTTTGAGCTACAGGCACTGAGCCACGCCCAGCTATTTTTTGTTGCAGTTGTCATTGTTGTTTAGCAGACCTGGGCTGGACTCGAACCCACCACTCTTGGTGTATGTGGCTGGTGCCCTACCCACTGTGCTATGGGTGCCGAACCTGGACTTAATAGTTTTCAGAAACAATTAATGGATATCATAGAACATTTCCTGATAGAAGAGGCCAGTTTTCCCAGTCCTCAAAGCCATGGCACCTGAGCAGTTTTTTAGTTGTTACTTGCTGCTTTCTACTCAACATACAGCCATGTTGATTTGTAGCAGTGGACTTGGGCAGCAGTTTTCACCATTTACTTCAGATGATGCTAAGTGGATAATTCACTGTCAAAATTTATCTTGCTGTTTGTAGAGATGGATTTCAAATAATTCACCTGTACCCTCTCAATCCATTGAATATTAAAGCATGTATCTGAGATGGTAGATCCACATTAGGGCTACAAATTGAAACCAGGAAGAAGGCAGCTATTTATTCATGGCTCTAAGTCACATTTTTGTCCTTTGCTAACATTGTACCTAATCAGTCAAGGTAGGTAATATCATCAGACAACATCACCAGCTTGATAGGTTGATAATAATGTCAACTGAACAACAAAAATGTCTTGTTTTTCTGAAAAACTAAACCTCAGTTGTCTTTTGCCATCTGGCAGTATAACAACCAGTATCTTTGCCACTAAGATTTCATTCTCTTTCCAGATCCTTCCTGGGCATCAGTAAACAGGGGAACTTTTATATGTGATGAGTGCTGCAGTGTCCATCGGAGTCTAGGGCGCCATATCTCCCAAGTAAGGCATCTTAAACACACACCATGGCCTCCCACACTGCTACAGGTAAAGGATAAGGAGAATTCTTCTCATGGTTTATAGTTTGTTTTAGCAGTTAAAACTTATCCTGTTATACCTCTTAAATCTTACCAAATTGTTTGTGTCATAATTGAATAAAGGTGCTATGCCCATCATTTAAAAGTTTTTTGTTCTCATTGTAACATAAAGCTAGTCCCAAAAGCTCAGTTAGATAGAAACATCTTGGTAATATTACACCACTGACCTTCTACACTGTAACCAGCAACTGTTTTTAAGTAGTTCATCTGTTCCATGTACCATAACTATTTCCAAAAGCCACTTTCTGAGAAACTTTTCATGTGTATTTATTTACTTTTCGATGTATTTATTCCTGAGTACCTGTTAATACCTTTAGAAAATTTTGTACTGCTTTAACAGAAGCATGGACTGGGATTCCTCAGAAATTTCTGTGGTATCTTAAGTTCTTAAAGCTCTTGCTGCTAGTCAGAGAGACCAGATCAACATGTTTTGATTGCATGCCTAATACTCTGTTAAGTGTTATGGGCCCTTTGTTTTATTTTGGGTCCAGTGTCAAGTTACTTGTACTTCTCTTTGGGGGTACACATTCTTTAGATTCTATGGGAATTTAGGATTAAGCATGTATTTTGCCTTCATTTGTCTTGAGTATATACTTCACTAAATCTATGGCAGCTATACAACATGTCCCTAAAACTTGTCAATATGAACCAAGAGACAAGTGGGTTTTGATCAGTGCTGTGAAAGTATCTCCACTAATATAAAAGACAGATGGAGCTGTTTCAGGCGTCATGACTTGAAATAAAATTAGGAGACATAATATATTAGTAACTTTTGCTTAAACATTTCTAACTGCTCATTTTCATGTGAAAGGGGGTGTTTACAACTCTCAGGTCTGTCTGTGCTTACATAGCCTGATTAAACTCTAGAATCTGAGATGAGTAGTTTAAAGTGGCAGGGTTGGCTCGGCGCCTGTGGCTCAACGGGCTAAGGCGCCAGCCACATACTCCTGAGCTGGCAGGTTTGAATCCAGGCCGGGCCTGCCAAACAACAATGACGGCTGCAACCAAAAAATGGCCGGGCATTGTGGTGGGTACCTGCAGTCCTAGCTACTTGGGAGGCAGAGGCAGGAGACTCACTTGAGACAAGGAATTGGAGGTTGCTGTGAGCTGTGACGCCACAGCACTCTATCCAGGGTGACAGCTTGAGGCTATGTCTCAAAAAAAAATAAAATAAAGTGGCAGGGTTAACCCTAAAGCAGCAATTCCAAAATGTGGTATATGAGCCACCAGTGATACTCCAGAAAGCTGTAGATAAGACTCATATTTATTTATTTTTTAATTGTATTTTATTTTATTTTTTTGAGACAGTCTCATTCTATTGCTCTGGGTCAAGTGCCATGGCATCATAGCTCACAGGAACTTCTTGGGCTCTAGAGATTCTCTTGTTTCAGCCTCCCACATAACTGGGACTACTGGCACCCACCACAGCGCCTGGTTGTTTTTAGAGTTGGGTCTTACTCTTGCTCAGGCTGGTCTCAAACCTGTGAGCTCAGGCAGTCCACCTGCCTTGGCCTCCCAGAGTGCTAGGATTACAGGTGTGAGCAACCATGCCTAGCCTCAAATATTTATTTTAATGCTTTCATTTTTTAAAATATGTATAAGAGAACGATGGCACATGAAACCATAACTGCTAATAAAAGTTTTAAGACTTTTTTTCAACAGCGCCTGTGGCTCAAAGGAGTAAGGCTCTGGTCCCCCATGCCGGAGGTGGCAGGTTCAAATCCAGCCCTGCCCAAAAACTGGCAAAAAAATGTTTAAAAAAAACTCTCAGCACCTGGTGGCTCAGCGGGCTAAAGCGCCAGCCATGTACACCTGAGCTGGCGGGTTCGAATCTAGCCCGGGCCCGCCAAACAATAATGATGGCTGCAACCAAAATTGGCCAGGTGTTGCGGCGGGCACCTGTAGTCCCAGCTACTTGGGAAGCTGAGGCAAGGGACTCGCTTGAGCCCAGAAATTGGAGGTTGCTGTGAGCTGTGATGCCACAGCAAAATATCCAGGGAGACAGCTTGAGGCTCTGTCTCAAAAAAAAAAAAAAAAAAGTTTTAAGACTTTTGAGTTGATTTAAAGAAAAATATTAAGTGGAATAGAGATAGTACATGGGTTGTTAGGAATCTTGAAAAGAATATTTAGTCAGGCTTGGGAAACACTGCCTTAAAGTGTCAAAGTATTTTTCCTTCATAATCTGTAAGAATAGTGTAACCAAACCCATTTAGGCATTTAGTTATCCTGTTGGTCACAGCTGAATCCTGCATCTAACTCCATCTTTCCCATTCTGAGATCAGAAAACAATGTTATGAATGATATCCCAAGCATCTTAGTGTTTGTAATGGAGCTTTGTTTTCCTGGTTCAGTATCTGATTCTCGTGGAATATTTATGAAAAGAAATTAAACTGTGTTTTCCTACTGGTTGGTTTTAGATGGTTGAAACCTTGTATAATAATGGTGCGAATTCTATATGGGAGCATTCTTTGCTGGACCCTGCCTCTATTATGAGTGGAAGACGTAAAGCTAATCCACAGGATAAAGTACAGTGAGTGGAATGTTTATAAATACTTTTTTTTTTTTTTTTTTATAAATACTTTTTTTTATTATAACAATTGGGGCTCACTGACAGGAGTGGAGCTATTTTTGATCAGCCTCCCCTAGGGCAGCACAGGAGGTATTACCCTAGTTTGCACTGGGCTCTTTACTATTAGAAATGCAGAATGAGGCAGGGCAGGACCATCTGTTTTGCTTGGTTACCCAGCAGGAGTAAATGGTTTCTTCATTTGGAAACAGAGGCTTAGAGGCTGTACATGTAATCAGATTTAAACTTAGTTATTCACACAAGAGGCTGTCAGACCAGAAATCTAGGTTCTGGGCCACAAGTCTGCCAGATGCTTCACCAGTGAGATAGAACTAACTGCCACTTCCTCCTAAGGTTGTTGGGCCAATTCAGAAAATTACACAGAGAAGAAAGATGCTATAAAAAGTAGTTATTCTGCAGTCCCAGCTATTATAATGCCTAATGTATGCTTTCAGACTTCAGGTCTTAAACACAACTGAAATTTACTTGGGCATTGTTCATTTTGTTCATGAGTAGGGGGTGTGGGTCACTTCCTCTTTCACAGTACAAAGAGTAGGAATGTTGTATCTGAACTTCAAGTGAACTATTTTCTTTTTGTTTTCAAACCAGTCCTAATAAAGCAGAATTCATCAGAGCCAAGTATCAGATGTTAGCGTTTGTCCATCGCTTGCCCTGCCGGGATGACGATAGTGTGACTGCCAAAGATCTTAGTAAGGTAGGTTACACCTTTTAAAACCCTAAAACAGCTGGCAGAGGCAGCATATTATTTCATTTGAAAAAATAAATCTTCAAAGAAAGAAAGAAAAAACAACTCATTTCTGTGCATTAAATAATAAATAATAGCTTTTTTCTACAATTGATCTCTTTAATCTTAATTCAAATGGTACTCATGTCACGGCACTCTACTGAGGGTGACATAATGAGACTCTGTCTCAAAAAAAAGAAAAAAAAACTTTGAAATAGGAGCCATCTAGAGTTTGTTTCTAAAGGGAATAAAAGGTTTGCAGGACAATTGATTGTTTCTCACAACTGGAAAAAGAACTAACGGAAGAGGGCCTTTTTAGGTTTCCAGGTTGCAGACTGAATTGGAAAACAATGTGTGACTCAAAGCTGTAGTGCACAAAATGGTTTATCATACTTGTAATATGAGTAGACAGCTTTCTTTATGTGGGCTTTCACATGTTTTTGAGAGCTGTGGTAAGAAATGCATATATATTAGTAATTTCTCTCTTTTTTTTTTTTTTTGAGACAGAGCCTCAAGCTGTCACCCTGGATAGAGTGCTTGGCATCACAGCTCACTGCAACCTCCAATTCCTGGGCTCAAGCGAGTCTCCTGCCTCCGCTCCCAAGTAGCTGGGACTACAGGCACCCGCCACAACACCCGGCCATTTTTTGGTTGCAGCTGTCATTGTTGTTTGGCGGGTCTGGGCTGGATTCGAACCTGCCAGCTCAGGTGTACATGGCTGGCACCTTAGCCCATTGAGCCACAGGCGCTGAGCCTATTTTAGTAATTTCAAAGTGCTGCTTTTGACAAATGCTTGTTCATACAGAGTGGACACTCATTTTAAATTTTGCATAGAAATGTATATAATTGGCTGGGTGCCTGTTGCTCGGTGGTTAGAGCACCAGCCTAGGAACTAGGGCAGGCAGGTTCAAAACTGGCCCAGGCCTGCTGAACAAAAAAAAAAGAAAAGAATTATATATAATTGTTACTTTCATTAATTAGTAAGACTTGGTATGTGGTAGGTGGTTTTAACCAAAATTATGAAAAATTATTTAGCCTCAGGCCCGGCATGGTGGTTCATGCCTGTAAACCTAGTACTCTGGAGGCCGAGGTGGGTCAATTGCTGAGCTCAGGAGTTCAAGACCAGCCTGAGCAAAAGCAAGACCCTATCTGTACTAAAAATAGAAAAACTGAGGCAAGAGAATCTCTTGAGCTCGAGTTGGAGGTTGCTGTGAGCTTTAATGCCAGGGTACTCTATCTAGAGTGACAGCTTGAGACTCTGTCTCAAGAAGAAAAGAAAATTAATGAACCCCAGATGCAGTGGCACACATCTGTATTACCATCTACTTAGGAGGCTGAGGTGGGAGCCCAGGAGTTCAAGTCTGGCCTAGGTGACATAATGAAATCCCATCTCTGAAGGGAAAAGAAAGGCTATATAAAAAAAATCAAAACAAGACTTGAATACATAGATTATTCTATCCCTCTGATAAGGGTTATTGCATATTGGACAATTCTAGATTAGACTTAAAGGAAGGCAGCCAGTAGAGGGTATAGCTTGAAATTCTAGTCTGTCTGGCTTCAGAGCCATGTGCAGCCACATCCTCATACGGTACTGCCTGTCACTCAGGTGCTGGTTGTGCTGCTCTCTTAGACAGGTCATGCATTTGGGCAGGTCAACTGTGACAGCCATAGTTTCCTTATAGTAAAATGGTTCTGACCCCACCTTGCAGCCGAAGTGTGATTGTGACCAGCATAGAAAAGACTGCTCCATCCACCTTACTGAGCCAAATCAAAATTGTGTGTTACTGGCTCGGTGCTTGTAGCTCAGCGGCTAGGACGCCAGCCACATATACCAGGGCTGGCAGGTTCAAACCCTACCAAGGACTGCCAAACAACAATGACAACTACAACAAAAGAATAGCCAGGTGCGGTGGCACATGTCTATAGTCCCAGCTAGTTGGGAGGCTGAGGCGAGAGAATTGCGTAAGCCCAAGAATTTGAGGTTGCTGTGAGCTGTGACGTCACAGCACTCCCCCGAAGGCAACAACTTGAGACTCTTGCTCAAAAAAAAAAAAAAAAATGCGTGTAATACAATGTATAATAAAATGGTCTGTCAGCTGCCTTAATACATCTTTCTTTATACTTCTAACAAATATTTCTTTTTTATTTTTTTCAGCAACTACATTCAAGCGTGAGAACAGGGAATCTTGAAACCTGTTTGAGACTGTTATCTTTAGGAGCACAAGCCAACTTCTTCCATCCTGTAAGAAAACATGAATTGATTAAGATATTAAATTAAAACCGAGTTATGTTTATGAAGACTTTAATTTGCTTTTTTGTCTGCTTTTTATTAATGATTCATAGGAGAAAGGAAACACCCCACTCCATGTTGCCTCCAAAGCAGGACAGATTTTACAGGCTGAATTATTGGCAGTATATGGGGCAGACCCAGGCACACTAGATTCTAGTGGGAAAACTCCTGTTGATTATGCAAGGTAAAAGACCTACATTCTTGCCACTTCTCACTGTCTGTAATTTTTTTATGTTGAGTATAATTTGTTGTTACTTAAGCTAAATTATGTATGATTAACATTTAACCAGCCCATTCACAGTGGTTCACATCTGTAATCCCAGCACTTTGGGTGGCCAAGGTGGAAAGATTGCTTGAAGAACAGCCTGGGCAATGTGGTCTCTGCAAAAGAAAAAAAATTTTATTTATTTATTTTTTTTTTTGAGACAGAGTCTTAAGCTGCTGCTCTGGGTAGAGTGCTGTGGTGTCATAGCTCACGGCAACTTCAAACTCAGCTTAAGTGATTTTCTTGCCTTAGCCTCCCAAGTAGCTGGAACTACAGGTGCCCGCCACAACACCTGGCTATTTGGTTGTTGTTGCAGCTGTTATTGTTGTTTTAGCTGGCATGGGCCAGGTTCGAACCCTCCAGCCTTGGTGTACGTGGCCTGTGCACTACCCACTGAGCTATGGGTGCCACCAAGAAAAATTTTTTTTTTTTAGAGACAGAGTCTCACTCTTTTGCCCTCAGTAGAATGCCGTGGCCTCACTGCTCACAGCAACCTCCAGCACTTGGGCTTAGGCAATTCTCCTGCCTCCACCTCCCAAGCTCCCAAGTAGCTGGGGGACCACAGGCACCACCACAATGCCTGGCTATTTTTTTGTTGCTGGTTGGCCAGGGCCGGGTTTGAACCCGCCACCCTCGGTATATAAGGCCAGTGCCCTACTCACTGAGCCATAGGCACTGCCCAAGAAAATTTTTTTTTAATTAGCTAGGCATGGTGGCATACACCTGTAGTCCCAAATAGTGGGGAGGATCTCTTGAGCCTAAGAGTTTGAGGTTGCTGTGAATTGTGATGCCATGGCACTCTAGCCAGGATGACAGAGTGAGACTCTGTCTCACAAAAAAAAAAAAAAAAAAAGGGGGGGGGGAAGAAATTTCTTTAGTAGTTTGTGAATCTTTGAAGAGTAGGTTGAATTTGAATGTATGAAGGAACAGCAAAAGTGCTCCAGATGAAAGGAAAGGGGCAGCTTAGCTGCCTAGCTCAGTGGGAGGCCTGCCTGAGAGAGCAGTGCAGAGTGACAAGAGGAATACTGTGCAGATTTAGGCCTGTGACAGGGCATCACTGTTTCATATAGTGCTATAAAAGAAAAAGAGTTCATCCAATTAAATTATTTATTAACATTTGTAGGATATTTCCTGACTTTGCATGTTTTGAGAAATGGGGGTGAAAAAGATGTGCATCTTAAAAAATCAAAGCTATGTGGTAGGATGGAGTATTTTATATAGTGACTTGAATGGTGTGCAGAGAAACTGGCTGAAACTAGATTTTATCTTAGAAGAGGAAGAGAGCTCATAGTCAATGATGTTTATTATCACTTCCCTTGGAATTTTCTCATTTGTACCTTGCATATAATAACTTGTCAATGTAGTAATTTATTCATATGCCTTATTGCTAAAAGAATTCCAAGCATATTCATTAAATATTTATTTGATGAATGAAGAAAGGAAACTTTAAATAGTCTCTGTTACAGAAATTGGAGGATAAAGAGGCAACAGTGGCTGTAGATGTGAGCTATTCATTAGGTTGGTCTGTGCCTGATTTGAAGTCCTTGAAGTAATTAATAAACTCTCACCCAGAGTCAGACTGGCTACATCAGAGTTACCTTGGGAAAGATCCTTCTTTAAAATATTGATGACTGGGCTCATCCCATCCTTACTAATTCAGAATTTCCAAGGATGGGGCCTGAACATTGTATATTTCTAGGAACACGCTAGTTAATTTTTGAGAACTTCTACCCTAAACTATTGATTCACTTTATTTTCTTACCTCATTAAATGAACTCATGTTTTATCCCTCTCATAATCCTTTGACTTCCTCATTAAGTATTCTGTTTTATGCATTAATAACAGAAAAGGAGTATTTCAGATGGTCAAAAGAGTTTATAAAGGTGGGACTCAAAGCAGACATCAGTAGTCTACCATGCACAAAAGAGGCTGATTATTCTAAAAAGACAATGTTTGAGAAACTGCTGCAGTGTCTCGGAAGATGCTTTGTACCTTTATCTTCTAAAACCAGTGAATGGTGAGCATATAAATGATGCTTTGTTTTCTCTTGGTAGGCAGGGAGGGCACCATGAGTTGGCAGAACGCCTCATAGAAATACAGTATGAGCTGACGGACCGACTAGCCTTTTATCTCTGTGGCAGGAAACCAGGTGAGTGAAAGGGTAACTACTGCTCCATACCTCCAGTCAGGAATGTTCTGGAAAAACAAGTTGGGACCCTATTTTTTTATGACCTCTACTTTAACATATCCTTGAAAAGTTGTGAATGTGGGTTTTTATTTGAAATGATGACTGCAGAATTTTCACTTATATGTAAAAAGTGTTTTGTTCAAATCTCCTTGAATTTTTAGTTTTCAAAACCTTATTTCAGCTGTAGAGGATTGGCTCTTTTTTGTTTTTGTTTTTGTTTTTTGAGACAGAGCATCAAGCTGTCACCCTGGATAGAGTGCCATGGTATCACAGCTCATAGCAACCTCCAATTCCTGGGCTCAGGCGAGTCTCTTGCCTCCGCCTCCCGAGTAGCTGGGACTACAGGTGCCCCCCACAACGCTCGGCCATTTTTTGGTTGCAGCCGTCATTGTTTGGCCGGCCCGGGCTGGATTCGAACCCACCAGCTCAGGTATACATGGCTGGCGCCTTAGCCCATTGAGCCACAGGTGCCGAGCCGAGGATTGGCTCTTTCTAGAGTTAGAGAGCATAGTTGAACCGAAATTGAATGTGTACCATAGTTCTTGAATATAGGGACTAGGAATAGAAGAACAAAGCTATAACTTTTGTAGTTATTTGAAGAGTTCTATCTAAAACATGGGAAAGGGAGGGGAGGGGGGAGGATGGGTGGAGGGAGGACAATTAGTGGGAACACACCTACGGTGCATCTTAGCAGGGTACTGGTGAAACTTATTAAAGGTAGAGTATCAATGTCTTTATATAGTGATCAAGAAAATGCCATGAAGGCTATCTCTAACAGTACGATCAAAATATTTCTGA
>CAUYON010065011.1:0-15610 GCA_963573935.1 Arctocebus calabarensis
TAGAAGTGTTCCCTTTTCTCCACATCCACGCCAACATCTCTGGTTTTGGGATTTCATCATGTGGGCTAATCTTACTGGAGTTAGATGATATCTCAAGGTAGTTTTGATTTGCATTTCTCTGATGATTAAGGATAATGAACACTTCTTCATGTGTTTGAAGGCCGTGCACTTGTCTTCTTTAGATAAGTTTCTTTTCAGATCTTTTGCCCATCCTGAGATGGGATCTCTTGTTCTTTTCTTGCAAATACATTGGAGTTCTCTATGTATTCTGGTTATTAAGCCTTTGTCGGAGGCATAACTTGCAAATATTTTTTCCCATTCTGAGGGCTGTCTGCTAGCGATATTTACTATGTTTTTGGCGGTGCAGAAGCTTAAAAAGGATAATCTTGTCAAAAACGAATCTACTGTAGTGTGGGGTATATTTCTGCATTCTCTGTTCTATTTCATTGATTTGTGCATCTATTTGTAAGTCAAAACATACTGTCTGATTGCTGTAGCTTTATAGTAAGTCTTGACAACAAGGAGTGTAATTTTTCCAACTTGGTTCTCTTTCAAAATTTCTTTGACTATTCTAGATTCTTTCATTTTCCTCTGCAAACTCTGCTTAATCAGGAGCTGGAGACTGAAGTCTTGAGTGCCTAGCTTAGAATTTTGCCCCACTTGGATGAGTTTTTATTCACAGCCAAAAAAGGAGGCTTGGGGCTTATATTCTTGGGTGAAAAGAGAGATGGTACAAAGATGATGGTGTGAAGTTAGCTTGGTGCCTGGGGGCAGTGTGCAGAAGAGTAGTAGAGAGAACTGCACCAAGTGCACTACCCATTTGTAAAGCAGTCCATCATTATGCTGGACACTCAGATTGGCAAAGTAATTTGAGGTACAAATGTTTAGGTTACATTGTTTTTAATTATAAGGTAAACTTCAAGTTGTAGTTGAGACCTTCACCCAGGGGATGTGCTGAACACCCTCACATACACATTAGATGAGATTCCATCAACCACCCTTTGTCCTCCCACCAATCGCCTTCTCCCCTCACCTCTGCCTCTTCTCTCCTCCCCTTGCTAGACTATATTTATGTTTTCTCTTTCCTGTGGGTGTGTAGTTGTTTATATATTGGTTTCGTATTGGTATTGACAATGTTGTATACTTGTTTTCCCCATTCTTGAGATATTATTAAGAAGAGTGTGTGTTAGCTCCATCTGGGTAAACACAAAATATGTAAAGTCTCTATCTTTTCTTATGGCTGAATTGTGTTCCATGGTATACATATACTACAGTTTGTTAATTCATTCATGGATGGATGGCACTTGGGTTGCTTCCATATCTTGGCAATGGTGAATTGAGCTTCAACAAACACTCTGGTGAACATGTCCTTGTGGAAAATTAATTTTTATTCTTTTGGGTAGATACTTGGTATTGAGATTGTGATATCAAATGGAAGGTCAACTTTTAGTTCTTTGAGAATTCTCCATACTTCTTTCCATAGAAGTGTTAGTTTTTAGTCCCACCAGCAGTGCAAAAGTGTTCCCTTCTCTTCACATCCATGCCAGCATCTGCAGATTTGGAACTTTGTGATGTGTTTTGACAAGGACACTTAAGAAAATAGGCTTAGGTGGGACATTTCTTAAACTGATAGAGGTCATCTACAACAAAACCACAGCCGGTATCATATTGGATGGAGTAAAACTGAAAGCATTTCCACTTGAAACTGGAGCTAGACAAGGATGCCCACTATTGCCACTGCTACTCAACATACTGCTGGAAGTCCTAGCTATTGTAGTCAGGCAAGAGGAGATCAAAGGGTTTTCAGATGGGGACAGAGGAGGTCATACTCTTAACTGCTTATGAATGACATGATCTTACACCTGGAAAACTCCAGGGACTCAACTACAAAGCTTTTAGAAGTGATGAAGAAATACCGTAATGTCTCGGGATACAAAGTCAATGTCCACAAATCAGCAGCCTTCCTATTTGCCAATAATAATCAAGCTGAGAATAAAATCAAAGACACAATATTGTTTACAGTAGCTCCAAAGAAGATGAACTATCCAGGAATATATCTAACAAAGGTTGTGAAGGATCTCTATAAAGAGAACTATGAAACCCTGGGAAAAGAAATAGCAGAAGATGTTAATAAATGGAAGCGTATACCATACTCACAGCTGGGAATAATGAACAATGTCTTAGTTTCATTTGCTTTCAAATCAAATTGTAAGAGAGATTGAGAATATTTTCTGTTTCTTGGACACTTCTTTTAAACAATGCCAAGTTTATATGAATTCCCTGTTCACATTTTTGTCTACTTTTCTGCTGTGATATCCACATTTAGTTTTGTTTTATTGATTTTATGAGCTGTTTGCAAATGAAGGAAATTAATTTTTTTCATTTGGTTGGGGATTAAAAAAAAGACTTTATCATTGGATTATGACTTTTATAAGTTTTGTTTATTTTTTGTTGATGTTTAAAAAATAAACTTTATTGAGATATCATTTACATAAATAAATGTATGAATTTGAAATGTGCAAAGTAGTAAGTTTTGGCAGTTGTATTCACTATCTCAGATGAGATGTAGAACAATTCTACCATTCCAAATAATTTCTTCATGTTCTTTGCAGATATTTCTACTACTCTTGTCCCTAGGAAATAACTCATTTACTTTTAGCTACTCAAATAAATGCATGTTTTATAGCAGTTCTTATGTAGAATCATATATACTTTTGGGTTTTTGATCAGAATGAAGCTTGAAATTCATTCATATTGTGTATGTTAGGAACTTAAGACTTTTAGTTGCTAAATTGTATTCAATACATTTATGTAACACATTTAGCCTATATAGTTGTATTAGTTTGCCAGGGCTTCTTTTACAAATTACCACTGGCTGAGTAGCTTACAACACAGAAATTTATTCTTTCACCATTCTGGAGGCTAGATGTCTTAATGCTGTATCTGACAGCTCTAGGACAGGGTTGTTCAACATGTGGCCCACGGGCTACATGCAGCCCAGGATGGTTGTGAATGTGGCTTAACTCAAAATTGTAAACTTACTTAAAACATTGTGTGATTTATATGTGATTTTTTTTTTTGGTGGAACTCAATTCCATGGTTCTTGAGTGCGAACTTTGTAGACGACAATGTTGTGTTGCAATGTCCTATAAAATAAACATACTTACGCTTTTAATGCTTTATGCACTTAAAGTGTTATCTTTAAGTGCAGAGGATCATACTGATACCATCAAGACTTTACACGTGTTCATGGTGACTTGGCAAGGCAGTGATTATCAGTAATATTTCAACCTACCATTGTAATGTTCAGCGCTTAACGTTAGTTAGAGGTCAGGTACGCATTCTTACTTGATTATTAAAGCACTTCGCACCTCAGTGGCCCCTCACACGTCATTCTCCCCTCCTCTCAGCACCCCCATGTCACCTCCTCCTCCCCCTCCTCCTCCTTCCCCCTCCTCCTCCTCCCAGCACCCTCACCTCACCTCCTCCTCCTCATTATTAATTTTTCTGTGATCTGTCCATACTTCACTAAAATCTTACATTAAGAATGTTCTGACTTTTATTTTTTGATATGTTAGTTTATTACCTCACATGAATTACAAACTGATGGTGGACAAAGACATTCTTTCATGTTTTACATCTGCTCCTCCCTAAGCTAGTGATGACTGGACACCTGGTAATGACTCAGTGACTTGTTGGCTTTCAGTTGATACCGTGAAAGTTACAAACTGAAATAAGAGTCCTGGTTCATGATCTTTAGATTCTATTTCAGTTTTTTATAGTACTTCCTTACAGGGATAAGATTTTAATGAGTTTAATGATTTAGGTAAGTGCAAAAACTGGTAGTAAACAGTTACTGTATTTCATTACTTTCATTTTTATTTCCATTCATCTTTTTCTATCCTAGTGTTGGAAAATGCAATTTCTCTCCCTATTGATTTGGTCCTTGCACATTTAGTATTGATTCTCCCCCAAACTCTTTCACTGCATTTCTAAGAGAGCACAAGCTGCAGTTTTATTTTATTTTATTCACATAAGTGCTAATATACCAGTTATTTTATAGAAATTGCCAGAATTTTCCCAGTTCTATAGCTTGTAATTATAATTTAATTGCTGCTGCTGTTGGTAAAGATAGGTTATTATCCTCTACTAAATTTTTTTCAGTTTGGCCGTGGCTGGGTTTGAACCTGCCACCCTCGGTATATGGGGCTGGTGCCCACTAAATGAGCCACAGGCGCCGCCCCCCTCCTCTAATTTTTTAAAATTATGTTTTTATTTACTAAGATTGTTTACTTAGATGATTTGGTAGACTAACATGGCTTTTTATACATACCATGTCTAGGACAAAAAGAATTTTCTGTTTTAAAGTAGATTTTTACAAATGCACACTAATTTAACACATTGATAGATAAAATTTCAATCTGGACTTTGATTTATTTGAATGATCAAAATGGAAAATATACTTTATTTCAAGTGAGAGAGGTCATCACAGGCTAATGAGTAGCCTGCCATGTAAGTTCATAGTCTGAATTTTGTTGCTTCATATTCTTACCTCTTTCACACAATCTTGAGTGTATTTCTAATTTTTCATTACTTATTTGTAGATCAAGTGTCTGGTGTTTATTCTAAAGAAATCTGGCAAAATTAAAATTAATGTGCTGTAATGTTTGGTCCATCTCAGTTCTGCTCACAAGGAGCCTCGTATTTTCTAGCATTGTTTTCATTTGTTTCTGGGTGATAAACAGTCTGCTTAGTGTTTGTGGTACTCAGTCCCTTCATCTGCTACTGGGGGATACTTAAAATAATAAATGAAGAAAATTATAACTCATCTGATTCTAATTTATATGCTTATAAAATTATGATGTAATTTTTTATTTTGGAGAATTAAAATCGAAACTCAAGGCAGTCTTAAGTATAATTCTGAATGTACCCATTACGTTAGAGCTAAAAATATGAGAAAAACTTGGTAAATACTGCGTGCTTCTGAGAAGCAATACAGTGACTCTTAGAATACAAGCATGACCAGCTATTAATAGTAGAATGATACCTCTCTATTGCCTTATTAAAGACATTTTGGAAAACATGCTCACAGTCACGTCGTAGGACATGGTAATTTCACTGAGTTCCGAGTCTAAATCCACTGCTATGGCACTTTTTCAGAGGCGATGAGTAAGAGTAAATTATACCTTTCCTGAGCTCCGCTCGCTGTATGGTAATCTGTTGTTTTGAGTCTTCCATATCTATAAGTCACCGTAATGCTGTTGTGTTATTTGTGCATTTATAGGTGATAACTGGAAAGTTTCCATAATCACCAGTGACTTCCCAAATTCAGGAACCAGCTCACAGATTTATATTATACTATATGGACAACATAGAAGTTCATCCCCCATATATCTTTATGGAACAGATGAAGCTCGATTTCAGGATGGCCATGAAGACATATTTACTGTAAGTAATATGATAGGTACAGTTAGTAGGTACTTTGGAATGAATGGGTTCTATAAAATTGGGCTCTTCCTGTTGTAACACCATGTGCCCTGCAGAAGATTAATCAAAAGTAATTCATGAAAGTTTTTGCTCGAACAGATTTAATACAAGTAAATCTGTAACATGGGAAGAGATAATAGCTAAAGAAACATACTAGAGAGTCAACTTTTCTTGTTTTTATATGCATGGCTATCAGGAACAAGGGCTTATGCCTTTCTGGCTCTATAGTTAAGGCTCAAAATCAAGTTGAAAAGGGCAAAATAAAATTAACAAACAAGATGGGTGAGGAAGTTCTCAAGTTATTAGTTGTTATCAAGTTAGTAGACCATGGCTAGGACACTAATATCAGGATCTAGAGAGAAACAGAAGTAATAACTGTGAACCAGGGGAGACCAGGACAATGTTGTTAAATTGAAATCAGAAATAAGTGTATTAGGTTCGGCCCCTGTAGTTCAGAGGCTACAGTGCCAGACACATACACCCTGGAGCAGGCGAGTTTGTACACAGCCCAGGCCTGCCAAACAACAATGCAACTACAACCCAAAAATAGCCTGGCATGGTGGCGAGTGCCTGTAGTCCCAGCTACTTGGGAGGCTGAGGCAGGAGAATTGCTTAAGCCCAAGACTTTGAGGTTGCTGTGAGCTGTGACGCCATGGTCCTCTGCCAACAATGACATGGTGAAACTCTGTCTCAAAAAAAAAAAAAAAGGTATTAAAAATCAAAGGGAAGGCTTGAAATGGGTCAAGCACTTAGCCCTTTATAGGTGCTTAATAGTATCTGTCGAATGAATGCCTGGCTGCACGGAAGGATTGGTTTAAACCAGGCAGAGACACAGAATAAAATCCTGATCAGAAAAGGATGTCTTCACAGGACGGCCACGTCAGTGTGGGCATGGGTGTTTGGTTTCTTGTATCCTGTGCGCTTAGTCCACATATGCCACAGGAGAGGCTGAACAGTTTGGAACCATTGATCCCATTGGATTTATTTCTAGGGATGTCTAGCCTGCAGGGGTACTTGTGAATTATTTGAAGACCATTTTGCTTATCTGTAGTGTCAGACATCACGGAAAGTATGCCGGGACCTTTTCTTCTTTGCTCATCAGCTTTCCTTAGTATTTGTGTATTTAACGTTGGCCCAAAGCAATCCTTATTCTTCCAATTGGTGGCAGAGAAGAAAAAAGGTTGGACACTTCTTGTTAAACTTTCCTTTCCATACTTTCTATAGGAGTCAATATTTAAAAAAACCTTTCTTTGTGTTAATGGTAACTATAAGTAAAATTGAAAAACTAAGATTTATTTTGCACAAGTAAGAAGTAATTTTAGAAGTGGCTACCTAAAATTGATCTGTTTTTTTTATTTTGCTATTTAGTGTTTTATGTTTACATTTAAATTCAATAAAACATTCACATAGTTTATAGGGATAAATCATTTTCATTTCTGCAGTAAGAAAGAGTACCTTCAACCCCTCATTCCCGCTGGAAAACTATTTTCATAGTTTGATGCTTTTTTTCTGAGTGCTGCTACCTACATTTCAGCTCTTTCTGTTGCCTTGTGTTCTCTTGCTGAAGCTCTGGGTTGGCTATATTTATCTCTTATTTGTAGAACTGATAGTTTCAGTAAATGTAATTCCATGCCAATTTTGATTATAGTTTCATTTGTTCTGATGCTTTGTCTTCTTGTAATGGTTCTTAGGAAAAACTCTTGTTTTCACTTCTCCATTCCTTTTTTCTGTGCTTTCTTTCTTTCTTTTTTTTTTTTTTTTGGAAAAAGGGCCGGGGCTGGGTTTGAACCTGCCACCTCCAGCATATGGGGCCGTCTCCCTACTCCTTTGAGCCATAGGTGCTGCCCTTCCTGTGCTTTCTTTATATAGATCTTTTATTCTTTTACTAAATTGGTAAAATACATGAAAGTTACCATTTAAAAAATTTAAAGTGTATGATTCAGTGGCATATAGTCCATTCATGATGTTTTTAAACTACTAGCTACTTCTAGAACATTTTATTCAAATTGGGTTTCCTTTATTCACAAAAGGAAACTCCACTCTGCACTCACTCTTCTTTCCCTTTCCACTAACCCCTAGCAATCTCTAGTGTTCTTCCTTTCTAATTTGCATGTTTTTAATTTCTTCTTGTTGCTATATTGCTCTACCTAGAACTTGCAGTACAGTGTTGAATAGAAGTGGCAAAGTTGATTTGGGGGGGAAGGCTTTCAGTCTTCCTTCACTGAACATGATTATTATCTGTAGGTTTTTCATCACTGCACTTTATCATATTCAGGAGGTTCTTTTCTATTTCTGGTTTTTTGAATGTTTTTATCAAGAAAGGTTGTTGGATTTTGTTAATTTGTATCCCTCCCCACCCTTCACTGTACTTATGTGGTGTATTACAGTGATATTTTATGTTGAACCAATCTCCATTCCTGGGATGAATCCCAGATGATTATAGTATATAATATTTTTGCTATGCTCTGGATTCAGTTTGCTAGTTTGTTGAAGATTTTTGTGTCTGCATTTATAAGGGGTTTTCATCTGTAGTTTTCTTTATTTGTTGTACTTTTGGCTCTGTTATTAGCATAATGCTGACTGACCATACAGAATGAAGATTCTCACTTCTTCTAATTTTTTGGAAGAGTTGGGATGAATTGATATTAATTCTTCTTTAAATATTTATTAGAATTCACCAGTGAAGACTTCAGTACTAGGCTTCTCCTTGGGGGCATATAATGGTACATTAGGCCTACTTATATTTTCTATTTCCACTCAAGCCATATTTGGTGGTTTTTACCTTTCTAGAGATTTTTCCGGAGGTGGTTTTGCCTTTCTAGAGGTTTCATTGAGGTAATCTAATTTGTTATTATGCAAGTGTTCATAGTACCTTTTGGAATCCTTTTTATTTCTGTAAAGTCAGTGGCAATATCTCTGCTTTTATTTATGATTTTAACAATCTCTCTTTTTATTCTGTTAGGCTTGCTAAAAATTGTTAATTTTGTTAACCTTTTATGAACAACCAGCTTTTGGCTTCATTGATTTTACCATTTTTATATTCTCTGTTTTGTTTACCATCATTCTATTCTTTATTATTTTCTTCCTTCTCATAGCTTAGTATTTAGTTTGCTCTTCCTTTCTATTTTCTTAAAATGTAATGTTTGGTTATTTACTTTAGATTTTTCTTCCTTTTTAGTGTAGTGTTCATAGATGTAAATGTCTTTCTGAGCACTACATTCATTGTATTCAATGTTTTTGCATACTGCAGTTTTGTTGAGATTCATTTTGAAGTATTTTTTAATTTTGGTATAATTTAATTTTTTGACATATTGTTGAAAAGTTTACACATATTGAGGAATTTTTCAGCTTTTCTTCTAGTATTGATTTCTAGTTTTCTTCCTTTGTGTTTGGACAAGATACTCTGTATGATTTGTCTTTTTAAATTTTTGAGGCTTGTTTTGTTACATAACATATGGGTTAATTCTGGTGAATGTTCCATGTGCACTTGAAAAGATTGTTCTGTTGTAGGTGAAACATTGTATAGATGTTAGGTCCAGGTAGTATATAATATTCAAGTCTTCTGTTTCCTCATTATTCTTTCCTCTAGTTGTTTTACCCATTATTCAAATGGAGTATTGAAGTCTCCCACTATTATCATAGACAGTCAGTTTTGTTATATTTTGCTTATTTGGGGCCAGGTGTGGTGGCTCAGACCTGTATTCCTCACACTTTGGGAGGCCAAGGAAAGTGGATTGCTTGATCTCAGGAGTTTGACATCAGCCTGAGCAAGAGTGAGACCCCTGTCTCTACTAAAAATAGAAAAATTGGTCAGGTGTAGTGGCGCATGCCTGTAGTCCCTCTACTGGGGAGGCTGAGGCAAGAGGATTGCTCAAACCTAAGAGTTAGAGGTTGCTGTGAGCTAAGATGCCATGGCACTTTACCAAGGGCAACAGAGTGAGACTCCCCTCAAATTTTTGCTTATTATATTCTAATGTTTTCTTGTTAGGTGTATGCATGTTTATAATTATTGTATCTTCTTGATAAACTGACCTGCTTATCAATATATAATGTTCTTATCTGACCTGGTTTTAAGTGAGTTTTGTGAAATTACACATTGAATGTTGTTTCCTTGCTCTTTATAGATCACAGTTGGAGACACTGGAACACTTTTTAAGATTCGTATTGGTCATACCAACTCTGGATGCTCTCCTTCCTGGCACTGTAAAGAGGTAAGGATGTATTAACACCTTTCCATCCTTTGCAAAAATCCTCTGCAAATTTGTTCTAGGAATCAGCTCTCTAGGAAGCATTTCATGCCTGCTGTGAGCTGATGGAGTTAAACTTGGACATTTTTAGTCAGTGCATTCTTCAAGGCAGCACTATCATATGCTCTTATTAATTAATTATAATTAATACATGATTGATTGAAGAAAGCACTTCAGTCAAACAGTCCTTCCACCTCTTTGCAACGAAAAGAAAATTCTTGGGACTCTGGATTAAATCACATAGCTTCTTGACGGAGTTGCAGTACTGATGAAAAGATGACTAGCTGTGTATCATTTGCTTCAGAGAGATTGTAAAGATAGACCATTGTGTTGTAATAATATACCAGACTTGAATGCCAGCTCTGAAATTTTGTCTATTCATGCTAAGCAAGATAATATGCTCGTTGAGTATTTTTAAGAGGAAAAAAAGGAAAAAGGGCTTAATTTTCTATATTGTTTAGAATGAAAAATTCTTCTGATTTCCATGATTGCCAGTGAATGCAGATCTTCAGGACTGAAATCATCTCCAGCTTGTCATTCATTTTTGTGTATAGTGTATTTACATCTTCTATCACTTCAAAATAAGTAATCTTTAACTAAAAAAGTTCCCAAAATGCACAGAGCATCTAATTGTATTCCTAATGTTCTTGGCAAACGTGCTCTTCTATGGTATTATGATATTTAGAAAATTAATTAGAAATTCATGGAAGAAGAGTAAAACAGATTTATAAAATTCCATTATCAGGAGTATCTAGTTGTTAATAGATGATATCTTATTGTACATTAAAGTTATAAAGGAGACTGAAGCAGAATGACTAAATAAAACTTGCTTTCTGAAAATGCAGAATGTAGAGGTCAGAGTTCAAAATTAAAAGTCACTGCCTGATCTCTACATGAAATAAGGCTCTTTTTTGTGCTATATAGCGCTTTTGATGTATAATATTCAAATTGATTCTTAAGTAATCATATATAATAATAATAATGCCTTTTTCTTGTTTCCTGTAAGCTAAACTAACTAATGATAATTATCATTAATCCTCTTGCCTTCTCATATGATTGGTGAGCATTAAGCAAGATTGAATTCATTATGAAGGTGGGATGCTGACACAATTGTTAGGTGATTGAAAAAGTTACATTGGGTGGCAGAGACATGATATAACAATCAGGCTACAAATGACTATTGTCTCTCTCTGTGGCAAGTATTCTCTCATTGTAAGGGAATTTGTTTGCCTGAGATTTACCTTACCTCTCTTTGAGTACCAATAAAGAAGAGACAAGTTCTTGATTTGAAGTTTTATTTTGAGTATCTGAAGCCCTTAATAAATTTATTTGGCTTACTTAAGATGCAAGATAGTAGTTTGAAAATTTTCTGTTCAATTCTAATAATACAATTTAGAAGTTTGAAATTTGAAACTTTAAGTAAGCCAACTTATACCTGTAACCTGAGGGTATTTGAATAAAACTACTTGTTCCAAGGTAGCAACAGTGATACAACATTTCCATAAAATAATCACATGGCTTTTAGGACCTATATCAGTTTGAATTTGTAGTATATAAAATCTAATCTCATGCTAATCTTTTATAAATATAAATCATTTTAAAATAAAAATTTATACAAGGTTAAAACAGGGAAATAATATATTTATAAATATTGTGAACATTTCTTTCATAGGAGAAAAACATTAATGACAAATAAAATTTGGGAGGCAATTAGTATGTTTGATATAAACATTTCAAAGTAGAGAAATTAGAAATAGTAAAATTTAGGTGATGCTTGAGTCCAGGAGTTCAAAACCAGCCTGGGAAACATAATGAGACCTGTTTCTAAAAAAAAAAAATAGAAAAAATTTTAGATATAGAAAGAAATACCACTATACTTCAGATGTTAGTAAAAGAAGAAATTAGCACTTTTTCTTTTAAGTAATCAATTTCTCATGAGCTAAATGGCTAGCTTGAATAAATCCTTTTATTTGACACTTTGATAAAACATTCCTACATTTTTTGCAGTCAATATTGTTTTTATTGTAGATACAATTGCAGAACATGAATTCTGGAGCTCAGTTTTATATACCTGTTCAACGATGGTTGGCACGGGATCAAGAGGATGGGGAAATCTGTCGAGAATTTCCTCTTTTAAATAAAGGACACCCTATCCTTCCAGGTAGGGAAGATCCAATTCCAGGACACACAAATAAAACTTGTTTTTGTAAATGCTGAAGGAACAGAGAAGTCAATAAATATATGTTGAATAAATGAGTAACTGAAGGAACGAATAGGACTGCTCATTTTCTCATGTTACCTCGCTGGTGTGGCAATTTCACCTAAGTGGTTTTTAGTTGTTTCACATGCTGTCATTTGGGGACATGTTCTTGTCAATAGTTAACCATGTAAGAAGGTCAGCTGAAATGCCTCTTAATCAAAATAAGGAGATTAATTCTTAGAAGGTCATGAGAAAATTGAATGTCAGATGAAGTTACACCAGGGCTAAGACATACAAGTCAATCTGTACTTTGCCCACCAGACTCTACCTTATTTTTGAAAATGTATCTATTTGATCAGGAAATGAAAACACAGCTGGTTAAGGAACTTTTAAATATTTGGCCAAAAGTAGAGAGTTGTGTAAATATGACTGAGAATAGGCTCTTGAAGTACTTAGGGTTTGGGAGTCATTGCTGTCCACCACAAGAAGGCAGGGTGACTGTCCATAAAAGCCACTTACTCTTGGGTCTTCTGGCCTCTGTTTCGGAAGAGAATAGAATAAGGGTATATGAGAATTATTAAATTGACAACTGGAAAAATAGATTTTTCTCCAGTCTAGGCTATATTCTACCAAAAATGTGTTATCTTAGTTTTCTAAAGAAATAAGCAATAATATTATCTCACATTAAGATTAGGTAAGTACTAACCTATATAACTTTTTGAGGGAACATAGACTGGTAGACGATTTGCACAGATTCATGATCCCTTTGTGATAATTCTTGATTTTTTAAAGTTAAGATATTTTTGAAAAGACATGAATAGACCTAGTACTGAAAAGTAAAGGATTGCGTGAACCTTTTTTTTTTATTATCATTTGTAAGCATTTTTCTTACCATTTATAAGCATTATTCTCAGCATTCTTCTTTATCAGCCTACACATTTCACCTTGGGAGATGTTCACCAAGTGCCGTGTTCCTACTCACTGTTAGTAATGACGCAGAGGTCACTTTTTGCTTCTTCCTCTCTGTTTTAATTGTAAAATCCTGTTCAAAGAAGACAAACTACAGATACTGATTTTACTTACTTTCTCTGTAGGGCTCTGTACTTATAGTTTATTAATAAAGATTTTTTTTCAGTTTCTCTGCATGGCTTGGCATTCTAAAGATTCCTGTCATGTGCTATCTATAAACTTGGTAAGCGTTTAGTTATTTACTTCAGTAGTACATATAGCAAATAACAACTAACTCTAGCCATATTTTCCCCTAATATTCTAGCAAAGATTGATGCTGTATCTGAAATGATATCATTAAAGACAAGCAACATCCTTCAATAAAGGTAGAGTGACCAATTCTAGGTAGTACAGATAAGGAAAGCTGGATTAATTAATGTCATTTTTTTTTTTTTTTTGCTATATATTGTTCCTTTAAGCCTATAATGAGTTATGGTAGTGTTTGTCATTTAAGGCAAAAGGAAGTATAAAACATTTACTTGGCTTAGGAGTTTACTACCATGTATACCTGAAAAAATATGTTTTGCAATTATGGAATTATTTTCCTGTAGAGGATAAGGGTTGCTGAAAAAACAGACCTAAATTGGGCTCTCTCAGGCTATTGAGTCATTTTTTAAAAGGTTTTATTTTTGCTTGTGTTAATATTGTATTTATCATATTAAACATTTTAAAATGTGCAATTCAGTAGTGTTAAGTGTATTTATATTGTTATGCAACAGGTTTCTAGAGCTTTGGCCTCTTACAAAGCTGAAATTCTGTGTCCATAAAAATACTAACTCTCCTGATAAAGTGAGACTCTGTCTCTATAAAAAAACTAAAAAAAAAAAAAATACTAACTCTTGTTTCTTCCCTCCCAGCTACTTTCTGGTTCTGTGATTTTAACTACTTTGGAAACATCCTTTGAGTGTAATTACACAGCATTTTTCTTTTTGTGATCTGATTATTTTACTTAGTGTAATAAGATTTCTCTGTGGCATAGCATGTGACAGGATGGCTTTCCTTTTTAAGACTGCATAATACTCCACTGTGTACATGCCACAGTTCCATTCATCTGCCAAGGGGCATTTGAGTTGCTTCTGCCTCTTGGCTATTGAATAATGTTGTGATGAACATAGGTGTGCAAATATAAATATCTCTTTGAGATTCTACTTTTAATCCTTTTGGATATAGACCCAGAAATGGGGTTAGTAAATCATGTGGTAATCCTATTTTTAATTTTTTGAGGAATCTCCATATTGTTTTCATAGAAGTTGCACCATTTTTACTTTCTCACCAACAGCTCACCAGGGTTCCAATTTTTCTGCATTCTCCTCAACACGTTTTTTCTTCTTTTAATATTGTCCATCCCAGTGGGTAGGAAGGGTTTTTCATTGTGGTTTCAATTGCATTTCTCTAATAATTTAGGAATGTTGAATTTTCATAGGCTTATTGGTTATCTATATATCATCTACTTAAACCCTTTGCCTATTTTTTTAATTTGGTTGGATTTTGTTTGTTAAGAGTTTCTATGAAGGATGTTGAATTCTAAGAATACCTCTTCTGTATCATTGAGATGATTGTGTTTTTTGTCTGTCATTCTGTTAACAGAGTTTATGACTTTGCTTGATTTTCCTGTGTTTAACTGCCCTTTCATATCCAGGTGTTAATTCAAGTTGGTCATGCCATGTGTGCTGAGGGTGAGGAGGAGCTTAAGGGTCTAAAACACCATGAATATTTCCATAGGCTTCCGCGAGGTTCTTTTGTTTGGGGGTTTGCCCAGATGTTGGAACCTCTTAACCCGTTTCTGGGACTCTCACAAAGGCAATTGTTCCAGGTATTGTTGTTAAGATGTCGTGTCTGTGGGAGCACAAGGTCTAGGGCTGCCTTTTGCAGCATCTTGCCGATGTCCTAGTGGAGCTTTTTAATGAAATAACTATTTTCTATTTCAGTTTACACAGTTGATCCCTGAGAAAATATGTCAATTGATTAGGAAAACTCCAGTTCGCTTTTCTTATATGTTTGTCTTTTAAATTCTTATACATGTACGGAAAATAAAACAAAAGTGCCTCTAATTAGAATACAAAGGTGATAGATCCTCTGATTTTCCTCCCACTATTTTCCCTCTCCAGATTTAGCAAAGCTATTTGATTTTTAAAAAAGGAAAAATGTAATTTTGGGTAAATAAGTAATGAGGAAAAGTCATAAATCGTTAGAGGAAGATTGCCAAATTAACAGTACTAGAAATGAATGAAATTTCTCTCGATGATTACTACTTACAAGCCCTGCTTCTGTGTGAGCTGAGGTGGAAGTAAAGTGTGTGACACTATCGCTGATGTGAAGACCCCGAGGATGGAGCTGGTGTGGACGGCAGGGCAGGACTGCGTTTGAGTTCACAGAACTGTGGAATCAGGTTCTTTTTTTTTTTTTTGGAACTCCGTGCCGTAAATATGAGATATTTTTATTGTTACCCCACAGATCCTTGAGGCTCTGTTCATTTTTTAAAAAATATTTTCCTTGTCGTTAGAAGGGATAATTTCTATTTATCTGTCTTTTTTTTTTTGAGACAGAGCCTCAAGCTGTCACCCTGGATAGAGTGCTGTGGCATCACAGCTCACAGCAACCTCCAATTCCTGGGCTCAAGCGAGTCTCCTGCCTCCGCCTCCCAAGTAGCTGGGACTACAGGTGCCCG